>JAWQFJ010001493.1:47500-64786 GCA_034096865.1 Theodoxus fluviatilis | reverse complement strand
TTTTCCCTAGCTTCTTACAGGTTATCAAAAGTTGTGTCTCTAGGTCTTGTGGGCAGATAATAACTGTGTTTCTAGTATCTACGTATTCTAATACTTGTGGGTTTCTAGTCAAATTTGAAATACTTGTGGGTTACTAGTCAATTTGGAAATACGTGTGGGTTACTAGAGCTTTTGGATTTCTATACTTGTGTGGGCCTGTTGTCGGTCCCTAATTAGACCATTTGATCTGTGATAAACATACAAAGGCAAAGTTCTGGCGAGGCCTTTGTATCATAGTCTTAGAAACATCTTTGCGTGACCAGGCGGTAGCAAATGAGTGCAGCACAGCAGGAGAGGGAAGGGTAGTCACAGCGAGGGTCGTCATCTGCTTCACTTTGTCATTGTCTCACTCATGCTATTTTTACCATTACCATGCAGCACAGCAGGAGAGAGAAGGGTAGTCACAGCGAGGGTCGTCATCTGCTTCACTTTGTCATTGTCTCACTCATGCTATTTTTACCATTACCATGCAGCACAGCAGGAGAGGGAAGGGTAGTCACAGCGAGGGTCGTCATCTGCTTCACTTTGTCATTGTCTCACTCATGCTATTTTTACCATTACCATGCAGCACAGCAGGAGAGGGAAGGGTAGTCACAGCGAGGGTCGTCATCTGCTTCACTTTGTCATTGTCTCACTCATGCTATTTTTACCATTACCATGGAGTTCCAGCACCTTTTCTCTGAGTTGGGCTTTTCTTCAGCTTTGTTACTGCTTTCTCACACACACACAAACATGCACACACACACACACACACACACAGAAATGCATACACACAGACATGCATACACACACGGGCACACACACACACACATACACACACACACACAGAGATAGTGCACACACACAGCCATGCACACACACACATGCACCCACCCACACACACACACTCACACACACACATGTGCGCACACACACACACGTGTGCACACACACACACAGAGACATGTGCACACACGCACACACACACACACACACACACAGACATGTGCACACACACACACACACACACACACACACACACACTGCAGTCTTTCAAGGGTATTTCATGCCAATCCCCTCCACTTCTGCGACACCCATGGACAAACATGTGCACACACTTTGCTGTCATGACCAGTAGCAGTAAGATGCAAATTTCACTTGTCAAAAAACCAAAAGCAAAAACTGTGTTAGCAAAGTCAAGAATGATAAATACCTTGAGAAAAAACTACTTTGTCAATAGGGCAATTTCCTCTTCTCAGAGCCAGCATCTACAGGTCTTTCAGAGCACGGACCCAACATGATTTGCAAGAAGGGAACGACTGGGGAGATCATGGCTCGATTTGCTCTTGCTCTGACCTGCTCTGGAGATTGTTTGTGATCAATGACCCTACGCAGCCTACAGTGGCAGGTAGGCAGTAAAAATCCCTTCATCCTACAGTGGCAGGTAGGCAGTAAAACTCCCTTCATCCTACAGTGGCAGGTAGGCAGTAAAACTCCCGTCATCCTACAGTGGCAGGTAGGCAGTAAAACCCTTCATCCTACAGTGGCAAGTAGGCAGTAAAACTCCCTTCATCCTACAGTGGCAGGTAGGCAGTAAACTCCCTTCATCCTACAGTGGCAGGTAGGCAGTAAAACCCTTCATCCTACAGTGGCAGGTAGGCAGTAAAATTCCCTTCATCCTACAGTGGCAAGTAGGCAGTAAACTCCCTTCATCCTACAGTGGCAGGTAGGCAGTAAAACTCCCTTCATCCTACAGTGGCAGGTAGGCAGTAAAACTCCCTTCATCCTACAGTGGCAAGAAGGCAGTAAAACTCCCTTCATCCTACAGTGGCAGGTAGGCAGTAAAACCCTTCATCCTACAGTGGCAGGTAGGCAGTAAAACTCCCTTCATCCTACAGTGGCAAGTAGGCAGTAAACTCCCTTCATCCTACAGTGGCAGGTAGGCAGTAAAACCCTTCATCCTACAGTGGCAGGTAGGCAGTAAAACCCTTCATCCTACAGTGGCAGGTAGGCAGTAAAACTCTTCATCCTACAGTGGCAGGTAGGCAGTAAAACCCTTCATCCTACAGTGGCAAGTAGGCAGTAAACTCCCTTCATCCTACAGTGGCAAGTAGGCAGTAAAACTCCCTTCATCCTACAGTGGCAAGTAGGCAGTAAAACTCCCTTCATCCTACAGTGGCAAGTAGGCAGTAAAACTCCCTTCATCCTACAGTGGCAGGTAGGCAGTAAAACCCTTCATCCTACAGTGGCAGGTAGGCAGTAAAACTCCCTTCATCCTACAGTGGCAGGTAGGCAGTAAAACCCTTCATCCTACAGTGGCAGGTAGGCAGTAAAACTCCCTTCATCCTACAGTGGCAGGTAGGCAGTAAAACTCCCTTCATCCTACAGTGGCAGGTAGGCAGTAAAACTCCCTTCATCCTACAGTGGCAGGTAGGCAGTAAAACTCCCTTCATCCTACAGTGGCAGGTAGGCAGTAAAACTCCCTTCATCCTACAGTGGCAGGTAGGCAGTAAAACCCTTCATCCTACAGTGGCAGGTAGGCAGTAAAACTCCCTTCATCCTACAGTGGCAGGTAGGCAGTAAAACTCCCTTCATCCTACAGTGGCAGGTAGGCAGTAAAACTCCCTTCATCCTACAGTGGCAGGTAGGCAGTAAACCTCCCTTCATCCTACAGTGGCAGGTAGGCAGTAAATCTCCCTTCATCCTACAGTGGCAGGTAGGCAGTAAAACTCCCTTCATCCTACAGTGGCAGGTAGGCAGTAAAACTCCCTTCATCCTACAGTGGCAGGTAGGCAGTAAAACCCTTCATCCTACAGTGGCAGGTAGGCAGTAAAACTCCCTTCATCCTACAGTGGCAGGTAGGCAGTAAAACTCCCTTCATCCTACAGTGGCAGTAGGCAGTAAAACCCTTCATCCTACAGTGGCAGGTAGGCAGTAAAACTCCCTTCATCCTACAGTGGCAGGTAGGCAGTAAAACTCCCTTCATCCTACAGTGGCAGGTAGGCAGTAAAACTCCCTTCATCCTACAGTGGCAGGTAGGCAGTAAAACTCCCTTCATCCTACAGTGGCAGGTAGGCAGTAAAACTCCCTTCATCCTACAGTGGCAGGTAGGCAGTAAAACTCCCTTCATCCTACAGTGGCAGGTAGGCAGTAAAACTCCCTTCATCCTACAGTGGCAGGTAGGCAGTAAAACTCCCTTCATCCTACAGTGGCAGGTAGGCAGTAAAACTCCCTTCATCCTACAGTGGCAGGTAGGCAGTAAAACCCTTCATCCTACAGTGGCAGGTAGGCAGTAAAACCCTTCATCCTACAGTGGCAGGTAGGCAGTAAAACTCCCTTCATCCTACAGTGGCAGGTAGGCAGTAAAACTCCCTTCATCCTACAGTGGCAGGTAGGCAGTAAAACTCCCTTCATCCTACAGTGGCAGGTAGGCAGTAAACTCCCTTCATCCTACAGTGGCAGGTAGGCAGTAAAACTCCCTTCATCCTACAGTGGCAGGTAGGCAGTAAAACTCCCTTCATCCTACAGTGGCAGGTAGGCAGTAAAACTCCCTTCATCCTACAGTGGCAGGTAGGCAGTAAAACCCTTCATCCTACAGTGGCAGGTAGGCAGTAAAACTCCCTTCATCCTACAGTGGCAGGTAGGCAGTAAAACCCTTCATCCTACAGTGGCAGGTAGGCAGTAAAACTCCCTTCATCCTACAGTGGCAGGTAGGCAGTAAAACTCCCTTCATCCTACAGTGGCAGGTAGGCAGTAAAACTCCCTTCATCCTACAGTGGCAGGTAGGCAGTAAAACTCCCTTCATCCTACAGTGGCAGGTAGGCAGTAAAACTCCCTTCATCCTACAGTGGCAGGTAGGCAGTAAAACTCCCTTCATCCTACAGTGGCAGGTAGGCAGTAAAACCCTTCATCCTACAGTGGCAGGTAGGCAGTAAAACTCCTTCATCCTACAGTGGCAGGTAGGCAGTAAAACCCTTCATCCTACAGTGGCAGGTAGGCAGTAAAACTCCCTTCATCCTACAGTGGCAGGTAGGCAGTAAAACTCCCTTCATCCTACAGTGGCAGGTAGGCAGTAAAACCCTTCATCCTACAGTGGCAGGTAGGCAGTAAAACTCCCTTCATCCTACAGTGGCAGGTAGGCAGTAAAACCCTTCATCCTACAGTGGCAGGTAGGCAGTAAAACTCCCTTCATCCTACAGTGGCAGGTAGGCAGTAAAACTCCCTTCATCCTACAGTGGCAGGTAGGCAGTAAAACTCCCTTCATCCTACAGTGGCAGGTAGGCAGTAAAACTCCCTTCATCCTACAGTGGCAGGTAGGCAGTAAAACTCCTTCATCCTACAGTGGCAGGTAGGCAGTAAAATCCCTTCATCCTACAGTGGCAGGTAGGCAGTAAAACTCCCTTCATCCTACAGTGGCAGGTAGGCAGTAAAACTCCCTTCATCCTACAGTGGCAGGTAGGCAGTAAAACTCCCTTCATCCTACAGTGGCAGGTAGGCAGTAAAACTCCCTTCATCCTACAGTGGCAGGTAGGCAGTAAAACTCCCTTCATCCTACAGTGGCAGGTAGGCAGTAAAACCCTTCATCCTACAGTGGCAGGTAGGCAGTAAAACTCCCTTCATCCTACAGTGGCAGGTAGGCAGTAAAACTCCCTTCATCCTACAGTGGCAGGTAGGCAGTAAAACCCTTCATCCTACAGTGGCAGGTAGGCAGTAAAACTCCCTTCATCCTACAGTGGCAGGTAGGCAGTAAAACTCCCTTCATCCTACAGTGGCAGGTAGGCAGTAAAACTCCCTTCATCCTACAGTGGCAGGTAGGCAGTAAAACTCCCTTCATCCTACAGTGGCAGGTAGGCAGTAAAACTCCCTTCATCCTACAGTGGCAGGTAGGCAGTAAAACTCCCTTCATCCTACAGTGGCAGGTAGGCAGTAAAACCCTTCATCCTACAGTGGCAGGTAGGCAGTAAAACTCCCTTCATCCTACAGTGGCAGGTAGGCAGTAAAACTCCCTTCATTCTACAGTGGCAGGTAGGCAGTAAAACTCCCTTCATCCTACAGTGGCAGGTAGGCAGTAAAAATCCCTTCATCCTACAGTGTCTGGTAGTCAGTAAAACTCCTTCATCCTACAGTGGCAAGTAGGCAGTAAAACTCCCTTCATCCTACAGTGGCAGGTAGGCAGTAAAACTCCCTTCATCCTACAGTGGCAAGTAGGCAGTAAAACCCTTCATCCTACAGTGGCAGGTAGGCAGTAAAACTCCCTTCATCCTACAGTGGCAGGTAGGCAGTAAAACCCTTCATCCTACAGTGGCAGGTAGGCAGTAAAACCCTTCATCCTACAGTGGCAGGTAGGCAGTAAAACTCCCTTCATCCTACAGTGGCAGGTAGGCAGTAAAACTCCCTTCATCCTACAGTGGCAAGTAGGCAGTAAAACTCCCTTCATCCTACAGTGGCAGGTAGGCAGTAAAACTACCTTCATCCTACAGTGGCAGGTAGGCAGTAAAACCCTTCATCCTACAGTGGCAAGTAGGCAGTAAAACCCTTCATCCTACAGTGGCAGGTAGGCAGTAAAACTCCCTTCATCCTACAGTGGCAAGTAGGCAGTAAAACCCTTCATCCTACAGTGGCAGGTAGGCAGTAAAACTCTTCATCCTACAGTGGCAGGTAGGCCGTAAAACCCTTCATCCTACAGTGGCAGGTAGGCAGTAAAACCCTTCATCCTACAGTGGCAGGTAGGCAGTAAAACTCCCTTCATCCTACAGTGGCAGGTAGGCAGTAAAACTCTCTTCATCCTACAGTGGCAGGTAGGCAGTAAAACTCCCTTCATCCTACAGTGGCAGGTAGGCAGTAAAACTCCCTTCATCCTACAGTGGCAGGTAGGCAGTAAAACTCCCTTCATCCTACAGTGGCAGGTAGGCAGTAAAACTCCCTTTATCATTCCAAGCAACAAATAAGCATATTCAGCAGTCTTGAGGGCAGAAATCCTGTTTTGGGCCGCTGTCACGCCGGTCTTCATTAACAAAGACAGGAACAAGAGAAAGTTATGATCCATTTATTTATTTCTTGCACTCAAAGCCGTCTTTTGCTCTTCCAAACTCATTTGTTCTCATGTGGATTCACACCATGACTTTCTTACATATAAAAGACCTTTGATAAAAGATCCTTAATAACCCATTCTCTGCAAAGGGGGAAAATGCACCAGTTTTGGAGATTTGGTTTCTGTGTTTAGAACTAAATGCACCAACTCCAACTCACTTTTACAAACTGCATGTGCAAAATTATGCTGTCATGTTCTATCAGTTATGGAATGGGTCTCAGTTCCAAAAAAGCATGCAGGTCTGCAATGCCTTTGTCCCAATCTCAGCAGGTCTGCAATGCCTTTGTCCCAATCTCAGCAGGTCTGCAATGCCTTTGTCCCAATCTCAGCAGGTCTGCAATGCCTTTGTCCCAAGCTCAGCAGGTCTGCAATGCCTTTGTCCCAAGCTCAGCAGGTCTGCAATGCCTTTGTCCCAATCTCAGCAGGTCTGCAATGCCTTTGTCCCAATCTCAGCAGGTCTGCAATGCCTTTGTCCCAAGCTCAGCAGGTCTGCAATGCCTTTGTCCCAATCTCAGCAGGTCTGCAATGCCTTTGTCCCAAGCTCAGCAGGTCTGCAATGCCTTTGTCCCAATCTCAGCAGGTCTGCAATGCCTTTGTCCCAAGCTCAGCAGGTCTGCAATGCCTTTGTCCCAATCTCAGCAGGTCTGCAATGCCTTTGTCCCAATCTCAGCAGGTCTGCAATGCCTTTGTCCCAATCTCAGCAGGTCTGCAATGCCTTTGTCCCAATCTCAGCAGGTCCGCAATGCCTTTGTCCCAAGCTCAGCAGGTCTGCAATGCCTTTGTCCCAAGCTCAGCAGGTCTGCAATGCCTTTGTCCCAATCTCAGCAGGTCTGCAATGCCTGTGTCCCAAGCTCAGCAGGTCTGCAATGCCTTTGTCCCAATCTCAGCAGGTCTGCAATGCCTTTGTCCCAAGCTCAGCAGGTCTGCAATGCCTTTGTCCCAATCTCAGCAGGTCTGCAATGCCTTTGTCCCAAGCTCAGCAGGTCTGCAATGCCTTTGTCCCAAGCTCAGCAGGTCTGCAATGCCTTTGTCCCAAGCTCAGCAGGTCTGCAATGCCTTTGTCCCAAGCTCAGCAGGTCTGCAATGCCTTTGTCCCAAGCTCAGCAGGTCCGTCCTCCCATCAGTCTAGCAGTCCCCCGTGCCAGGTTTCGACTGGGTTTTGTTTGATTGTAGGTTTTTCTTCTCATGATCATGTATGTTGTTGTATTGTTTCTCAGGTCTGTAAGTTGTATTATGTTTTGTATTATGTGGGTAAGCTTGTTGATGAATGTCTGCGTGTGAATGTGGTTATGTCAGCGCATTGAGTTGTACAGAAGTGCGCTGTACAAATGCTATTCATTATTATTATTATGAGAACAGACCCACCACGTCACCCTACACAACCTGTAGGAAGCATGTGACTAGGAAATCATGACAACTTACTACGTATTCTAATCATCTTCAGTGATTGTGATCAATGGTTCTACACAGCCTACAAAGGCTAATAGGCTGTAAAAATGTTTTCACTCTTTCATTGGTTTTACAAATACATCCACACCCCCACCCCACTGTGTACACACACACACACACACACACACACACACACACACACACACACACACACACACACACACAGAGACACACACACACACACACACACACACACACACACACACACACACACACACAGTCTTCTCCCTCTCACATCCCATCAGAAAGTCTGGGACTGCGCAACACTGGAGAATGTTCCTGGAGAGTGATCTTGCCCAGCGCCACTGGACATCAGTGCCAGGCTGCACAGCAGTCACTTGTTCTTGGGCATCCACTTGCGTGTCCTGGTAGGGAGGGACTTCTCCCACTCCTTGCTGTGCAGCATGTACAGCTTCATGGCAGCCGCGGCATCCTGCACCTGTAAGCACAAGGCAGACATCGGGACTCACATCCAACACGGATGCACTGAGATTTGCAATGGCACGATATAGGCAGTTGGACACATTCTGAAATTAATGAATAAACACTCTCCTGGAAACTACCACATTTTGGTGTGTAACCACGCAGATTTCTGTACAACAAAAACTATTCATTCCAGTATGACTGAAAACTCACACTGAAAGAAGGAACTCTATCTAAAACCTTCATCTGACAAAATAGAGCTGGAAAGGGAGAAATCACGTGGCACTAGACAGTGGGAGATGCCACTACTGGTACAGAGGTAGTATCTAGTCGGAGACCTGGTGATGTAGAGACCTGTCCAAGCCACGGATTCTGGCAGCTCACCAGCTGCAGGCAGGGCCTCCAGCAGGTCTCCAGGAACACAGAGGCAGATGAACAGAGACACTGAGACCACTTCCGCTTACTCCAACTAGATCCAGTGAATTCCTGATCAATGGCCTTACAAAGCCTACAAAGATTGATAGCCCGCAAAAGCCTCATTGACTGAGTACTTCATTTGATTCCAAAAAGGAGAGTGCAGGTGACAAAACTTGGATGTGTCCCACAAACTTCACAAAGCCCATTGTGATTTGAGCCCTTGAAGTAAAAACTTCCAGCAACCGCTAAATGCAACATCCGCCTTGGCTGTGTGCAACACTCCTGTTTGGTGCCCATTCCCCCGCCCCACCCCCATCCCCACCCCCATCCCCCCGCCCCACCCCCATCCCCACCCCTAAACCTCTGCTATTCCTGGCTGCTGGGAATTTGAGGCCAACTCAAGTGGTTCAGCCAGGGGTGGCCCCAGACAGCCAACCTTCAAATAAGCTGATAAAGTGTGTTACAACCTTTTTCCTAGTAAATTGCCAGTAAAAGCCTAGACGAGGGAGAAGATAATAACCTTAGGCTTGTTCAGGAGGCGCAGCGCTGCAAAAGCACTACACAGCGCTGCATGTGATTCACTCCTGAACAGCAATTTTGGGGCATGATTCACTCAGCGCTGAGCAGCGCAGTGCATCACCGATCCGAGGTGATTCAGACGATTTTCAAAATGGCGTCTTCGATCCCGCACTGGCCGTCGATGCGTAAAATAACCCTTAGAAACATCATTTTGGGACTGGAACGGGCTTTATTTGCCCCAAGCGCTCTGTATGCGCGAGTAATGGCAAGTAAGGATGATACAGTAGTGGACTTTATTCATGCAGAATACATTTAAACATGCATAAACGATGTCTGTGGCAAAGAAAACACTTTCTTAGCGTCTAACAACACAACATGGGGTGCAGAAGATTTACCTCCCCTTTAACAAGTGAAGCGCTGCACTAAATATGTAAGTGTTCAGGAGAGGCAAAGAGCGCTCAATTGCCAACATGAAGCGCTCATGCAGCGCTTTGTACTCCTGAACAAGCCTCTTGCTTTCACCACTCAGGCAAAGGAGAAACAGTGAATACCAAGGGTCACTATTTATTATACAAAAGAATAAAGTCAAAAATATGAGTCAGACCTCGCAAACTTGTGTTTCAAATACTCGAGCTCAGACCAACCCCATATGATGAGGATGATAGACAAACACGGCCGGACAAGGCGAACAACACAAACACATAGGGGATAGAGGCTGTCTCTGCTTCAAACTGTCAGCTCCATCACAGGGGGGGAGATAATAAGAACGTCTTCACCTTATCGAACATAGTCCAGTTTCAGTTCTCAGTTAGTGCACTTTAGTTTCAATTCATAGCAGTCGTCACTGCTCCCATGAGTCCCACGTTCAGACCCACTACACGTTGAAGCAAAGAACATAGACATAAAGAAGCGTCACTCCGCGATTTTACGCAGGACGAGATTTAGAGGATCGTCCCTTGTTTTCGGTTGGATGGCAGGCGAAATCAATGCTTGGAGCGATTATGCTCTAGCTACCGATTTTATGAGCCAGTGAGTCTCTCAAATTGACATGTTACTATAATTACATCCATCCAAAAACAAGGGAAATTACTGGTGAGTGACTGTGACGTAAAAAATACCTGTGACGTAAGCAAAATCTCGTCCTTCGTTTTTACTATACAAGATGATGATGATGATGATGATGATGTCTACTTGTATAGCGCACGTATCCATGCAGGAGTGATGCTTCTTTATGTCTATGTTCTTTGGTTGAAGGCACGTCCTCATCTTCAGCTCTCGCGGACACGAACACGGACACGGACACTCCAGGTGATGCAGGCGTCGATCTGGTGGTCGGACGGCTATCAGCATCTTCGCCGTGGCTGACATACAACACAGTATAAATAACTATTTCCCCTTCACATTTCTCAGTTCTGATTCAGTCCTCTTAAACTTCTGCCTGTGTGGAACTTTCCTCAACTTTTCACTCAGATAAATTATCTGACCTTTAGGGATAACGCATAACATAGATTACATTTACAACAAACGAATGAGAATGATGAACAAGAATTATTCCACTAAATTACTATTAGATTCAAAAGACCAATAGTTTCCAAAGTAGACATTTGTAATTTAGCAAAAAGAACTTGTTCCTAAACTGTACAACCTAACACAGTAGTACTCATGAAGTCCAAAAAGATTCTCACCCAACATTTTCCAAGAAAAGTAAAATAATACAATTAGAAGATGTTTTACAAAAAAAATTAATAAAACAATCAATACCTTTGAATATGGACATCCACTGTTCAAAACCATCCCGCTAGCTTAGTCATTTTGCTGATAGCCTTTACCCTGGAGCCCAGTCTATCAAAAACATCTTGCTGATACAAGAGCTGAATGCAGAATGACACAAATACAGCTCAATGCAGCAAATTGAAAAGTTTACAATAATTTGCTGAACAACAACTCACTCCAGCAGGCATTCACACTAGCGAGTGAGGCCAACTAACCACATTCATTGAGATATCTAAGCACAGAATTTCATCCAGATTACTGTGCTTAAAAACATTATGAAATTCTGTACGCAACTAAGTGCCACAACTTCCCTCCCTCCTCTCCTCACTCCCAAACCCTACCCCCCACACCCCAAACCCTACCCCCCACACCCCAAACCCTACCCCCCACACCCCAAACCCTACCCCCCACACCCCAAACCCTACCCCCCACACCCCAAACCCTACCCCCCACACCCCAAACCCTACCCCCCACACCCCAAACCCTACCCCCCACACCCCAAACCCTACCCCCCACACCCCAAACCCTACCCCCCACACCCCAAACCCTACCCCCCACACCCCAAACCCTACCCCCCACACCCCAAACCCTACCCCCCACACCCCGTGGGTTGGGGGTAAGAATTGACCCACTGCATCTCCCTTCACAATTCACCAGAGGCAAATAACTACGTAATTAATCACTTCACTATTCTTATTCCAACCAGCTCTAAGTTTTTGTGTGATCAATGCCTTTACATAGCCTACAAAGGTTGACAGGCTGTCAACATCCATCCATCCATCCATCTCCCCTCTACTCACAGAACAGTGTTCCCATGCCTTTACACAGCCTACAAAGGCTGACAGGCTGTCAACATCCATCCATCCATCCATCNNNCATCCATCCATCCATCCATCTCCCCTCTACTCACAGAACAGTGTTCCCATGCCTTTACACAGCCTACAAAGGCTGACAGGCTGTCAACATCCATCCATCCATCCATCCATCTCCCCTCTACTCACAGAACAGTGTTCCCATGCCTTTACACAGCCTACAAAGGCTGACAGGCTGTCAACATCCATCCATCCATCCATCTCCCCTCTACTCACAGAACAGTGTTCCCATGCCTTTACACAGCCTACAAAGGCTGACAGGCTGTCAACATCCATCCATCCATCCATCTCCCCTCTACTCACAGAACAGTGTTCCCATGCCTTTACACAGCCTACAAAGGCTGACAGGCTGTCAACATCCATCCATCCATCCATCTCCCCTCTACTCACAGAACAGTGTTCCCATGCCTTTACACAGCCTACAAAGGCTGACAGGCTGTCAACATCCATCCATCCATCCATCTCCCCTCTACTCACAGAACAGTGTTCCCATGCCTTTACACAGCCTACAAAGGCTGACAGGCTGTCAACATCCATCCATCCATCCATCTCCCCTCTACTCACAGAACAGTGTTCCCATGCCTTTACACAGCCTACAAAGGCTGACAGGCTGTCAACATCCATCCATCCATCCATCTCCCCTCTACTCACAGAACAGTGTTCCCATGCCTTTACACAGCCTACAAAGGCTGACAGGCTGTCAACATCCATCCATCCATCCATCTCCCCTCTACTCACAGAACAGTGTTCCCATGCCTTTACACAGCCTACAAAGGCTGACAGGCTGTCAACATCCATCCATCCATCCATCTCCCCTCTACTCACAGAACAGTGTTCCCATGCCTTTACACAGCCTACAAAGGCTGACAGGCTGTCAACATCCATCCATCCATCCATCTCCCCTCTACTCACAGAACAGTGTTCCCATGCCTTTACACAGCCTACAAAGGCTGACAGGCTGTCAACATCCATCCATCCATCCATCTCCCCTCTACTCACAGAACAGTGTTCCCATGCCTTTACACAGCCTACAAAGGCTGACAGGCTGTCAACATCCATCCATCCATCCATCCATCTCCCCTCTACTCACAGAACAGTGTTCCCATGCCTTTACACAGCCTACAAAGGCTGACAGGCTGTCAACATCCATCCATCCATCCATCTCCCCTCTACTCACAGAACAGTGTTCCCATGCCTTTACACAGCCTACAAAGGCTGACAGGCTGTCAACATCCATCCATCCATCCATCTCCCCTCTACTCACAGAACAGTGTTCCCATGCCTTTACACAGCCTACAAAGGCTGACAGGCTGTCAACATCCATCCATCCATCCATCCATCTCCCCTCTACTCACAGAACAGTGTTCCCATGCCTTTACACAGCCTACAAAGGCTGACAGGCTGTCAACATCCATCCATCCATCCATCCATCTCCCCTCTACTCACAGAACAGTGTTCCCATGCCTTTACACAGCCTACAAAGGCTGACAGGCTGTCAACATCCATCCATCCATCCATCCATCTCCCCTCTACTCACAGAACAGTGTTCCCATGCCTTTACACAGCCTACAAAGGCTGACAGGCTGTCAACATCCATCCATCCATCCATCTCCCCTCTACTCACAGAACAGTGTTCCCATGCCTTTACACAGCCTACAAAGGCTGACAGGCTGTCAACATCCATCCATCCATCCATCTCCCCTCTACTCACAGAACAGTGTTCCCATGCCTTTACACAGCCTACAAAGGCTGACAGGCTGTCAACATCCATCCATCCATCCATCCATCTCCCCTCTACTCACAGAACAGTGTTCCCATGCCTTTACACAGCCTACAAAGGCTGACAGGCTGTCAACATCCATCCATCCATCCATCCATCTCCCCTCTACTCACAGAACAGTGTTCCCATGCCTTTACACAGCCTACAAAGGCTGACAGGCTGTCAACATCCATCCATCCATCCATCTCCCCTCTACTCACAGAACAGTGTTCCCATGCCTTTACACAGCCTACAAAGGCTGACAGGCTGTCAACATCCATCCATCCATCCATCTCCCCTCTACTCACAGAACAGTGTTCCCATGCCTTTACACAGCCTACAAAGGCTGACAGGCTGTCAACATCCATCCATCCATCCATCTCCCCTCTACTCACAGAACAGTGTTCCCATGCCTTTACACAGCCTACAAAGGCTGACAGGCTGTCAACATCCATCCATCCATCCATCTCCCCTCTACTCACAGAACAGTGTTCCCATGCCTTTACACAGCCTACAAAGGCTGACAGGCTGTCAACATCCATCCATCCATCCATCCATCTCCCCTCTACTCACAGAACAGTGTTCCCATGCCTTTACACAGCCTACAAAGGCTGACAGGCTGTCAACATCCATCCATCCATCCATCTCCCCTCTACTCACAGAACAGTGTTCCCATGCCTTTACACAGCCTACAAAGGCTGACAGGCTGTCAACATCCATCCATCCATCCATCTCCCCTCTACTCACAGAACAGTGTGTTCCCATGCCTTTACACAGCCTACAAAGGCTGACAGGCTGTCAACATCCATCCATCCATCCATCCATCTCCCCTCTACTCACAGAACAGTGTTCCCATGCCTTTACACAGCCTACAAAGGCTGACAGGCTGTCAACATCCATCCATCCATCCATCTCCCCTCTACTCACAGAACAGTGTTCCCATGCCTTTACACAGCCTACAAAGGCTGACAGGCTGTCAACATCCATCCATCCATCCATCTCCCCTCTACTCACAGAACAGTGTTCCCATGCCTTTACACAGCCTACAAAGGCTGACAGGCTGTCAACATCCATCCATCCATCCATCTCCCCTCTACTCACAGAACAGTGTTCCCATGCCTTTACACAGCCTACAAAGGCTGACAGGCTGTCAACATCCATCCATCCATCCATCTCCCCTCTACTCACAGAACAGTGTTCCCATGCCTTTACACAGCCTACAAAGGCTGACAGGCTGTCAACATCCATCCATCCATCCATCTCCCCTCTACTCACAGAACAGTGTTCCCATGCCTTTACACAGCCTACAAAGGCTGACAGGCTGTCAACATCCATCCATCCATCCATCTCCCCTCTACTCACAGAACAGTGTTCCCATGCCTTTACACAGCCTACAAAGGCTGACAGGCTGTCAACATCCATCCATCCATCCATCTCCCCTCTACTCACAGAACAGTGTTCCCATGCCTTTACACAGCCTACAAAGGCTGACAGGCTGTCAACATCCATCCATCCATCCATCTCCCCTCTACTCACAGAACAGTGTTCCCATGCCTTTACACAGCCTACAAAGGCTGACAGGCTGTCAACATCCATCCATCCATCCATCTCCCCTCTACTCACAGAACAGTGTTCCCATGCCTTTACACAGCCTACAAAGGCTGACAGGCTGTCAACATCCATCCATCCATCCATCTCCCCTCTACTCACAGAACAGTGTTCCCATGCCTTTACACAGCCTACAAAGGCTGACAGGCTGTCAACATCCATCCATCCATCCATCTCCCCTCTACTCACAGAACAGTGTTCCCATGCCTTTACACAGCCTACAAAGGCTGACAGGCTGTCAACATCCATCCATCCATCCATCCATCTCCCCTCTACTCACAGAACAGTGTTCCCATGCCTTTACACAGCCTACAAAGGCTGACAGGCTGTCAACATCCATCCATCCATCCATCTCCCCTCTACTCACAGAACAGTGTTCCCATGCCTTTACACAGCCTACAAAGGCTGACAGGCTGTCAACATCCATCCATCCATCCATCTCCCCTCTACTCACAGAACAGTGTTCCCATGCCTTTACACAGCCTACAAAGGCTGACAGGCTGTCAACATCCATCCATCCATCCATCTCCCCTCTACTCACAGAACAGTGTTCCCATGCCTTTACACAGCCTACAAAGGCTGACAGGCTGTCAACATCCATCCATCCATCCATCTCCCCTCTACTCACAGAACAGTGTTCCCATGCCTTTACACAGCCTACAAAGGCTGACAGGCTGTCAACATCCATCCATCCATCCATCTCCCCTCTACTCACAGAACAGTGTTCCCATGCCTTTACACAGCCTACAAAGGCTGACAGGCTGTCAACATCCATCCATCCATCCATCTCCCCTCTACTCACAGAACAGTGTTCCCATGCCTTTACACAGCCTACAAAGGCTGACAGGCTGTCAACATCCATCCATCCATCCATCTCCCCTCTACTCACAGAACAGTGTTCCCATGCCTTTACACAGCCTACAAAGGCTGACAGGCTGTCAACATCCATCCATCCATCCATCTCCCCTCTACTCACAGAACAGTGTTCCCATGCCTTTACACAGCCTACAAAGGCTGACAGGCTGTCAACATCCATCCATCCATCCATCTCCCCTCTACTCACAGAACAGTGTTCCCATGCCTTTACACAGCCTACAAAGGCTGACAGGCTGTCAACATCCATCCATCCATCCATCTCCCCTCTACTCACAGAACAGTGTTCCCATGCCTTTACACAGCCTACAAAGGCTGACAGGCTGTCAACATCCATCCATCCATCCATCTCCCCTCTACTCACAGAACAGTGTTCCCATGCCTTTACACAGCCTACAAAGGCTGACAGGCTGTCAACATCCATCCATCCATCCATCTCCCCTCTACTCACAGAACAGTGTTCCCATGCCTTTACACAGCCTACAAAGGCTGACAGGCTGTCAACATCCATCCATCCATCCATCTCCCCTCTACTCACAGAACAGTGTTCCCATGCCTTTACACAGCCTACAAAGGCTGACAGGCTGTCAACATCCATCCATCCATCCATCTCCCCTCTACTCACAGAACAGTGTTCCCATGCCTTTACACAGCCTACAAAGGCTGACAGGCTGTCAACATCCATCCATCCATCCATCTCCCCTCTACTCACAGAACAGTGTTCCCATGCCTTTACACAGCCTACAAAGGCTGACAGGCTGTCAACATCCATCCATCCATCCATCTCCCCTCTACTCACAGAACAGTGTTCCCATGCCTTTACACAGCCTACAAAGGCTGACAGGCTGTCAACATCCATCCATCCATCCATCCATCTCCCCTCTACTCACAGAACAGTGTTCCCATGCCTTTACACAGCCTACAAAGGCTGACAGGCTGTCAACATCCATCCATCCATCCATCTCCCCTCTACTCACAGAACAGTGTTCCCATGCCTTTACACAGCCTACAAAGGCTGACAGGCTGTCAACATCCATCCATCCATCCATCTCCCCTCTACTCACAGAACAGTGTTCCCATGCCTTTACACAGCCTACAAAGGCTGACAGGCTGTCAACATCCATCCATCCATCCATCTCCCCTCTACTCACAGAACAGTGTTCCCATGCCTTTACACAGCCTACAAAGGCTGACAGGCTGTCAACATCCATCCATCCATCCATCTCCCCTCTACTCACAGAACAGTGTTCCCATGCCTTTACACAGCCTACAAAGGCTGACAGGCTGTCAACATCCATCCATCCATCCATCTCCCCTCTACTCACAGAACAGTGTTCCCATGCCTTTACACAGCCTACAAAGGCTGACAGGCTGTCAACATCCATCCATCCATCCATCCATCTCCCCTCTACTCACAGAACAGTGTTCCCATGCCTTTACACAGCCTACAAAGGCTGACAGGCTGTCAACATCCATCCATCCAT
>JAWQFJ010001493.1:37500-42500 GCA_034096865.1 Theodoxus fluviatilis | reverse complement strand
GTGCCCCACATAATTATTAAGTTTGAAACAGTTATCTTCCATAGTTCAGGGTCAAGGTCACTTCAAAATATGTATACAATCCAACTTTGAAGAGCTCCTGTGACCTTGACCTTGAAGCAAGGTCAACCAAACTGGTATCAAAAGATAGGGCTTGCTTTGACCTATATACCACTTGTAGCTAAGGTCGCCATTCTCAATAACGTGGGAGAAAATTGGGAAAATGTGAAAAATGACTGTTTTTGAGACCACATTTATGGCTCCTGTGACCTTGACCTTGAAGCAAGGTCAAGTCACTATGTATGTTTTTTGAGGCCTTGTCATCATACACCATCATGCCACATTTGGTGTTGATAGACTTAATAGTCTCCGAGAAAAATCCAACGTTTAAGTTTTTTACGGACGGACGCCCGCCCGGACGGACGCCCGGACGGACGGACGACACGGCTCATGTGAGTCAAAAACAGAAGTCAGGACCTTTAACGTAATATCGGATGGTCAAGTCATTTAAATAACGGTTCCACCTACATATCAATGTCACGAAACACGAAGGGGCGGGCTTAAGTTTGGTAGAAATCGAAGTAAAAGAAGAAAATAAGAAGTACCGGAAGCTGTCTGTCCGCTAAATCGCGCTACTCTGATGATAAATAAATGGCTATTTTCTCCACCTAAAATGCCATTCTTGATCTTTTGGGGGGATGAAATCGATGTTTGGTGGTGTGTAGTTTTGATAAAAGCCGGCAAGCACACCAATTGAAGGTAAAACTACGGCTCTGGGATCTTTCTTACAGATTGCCGACTCGTTTCTGTCCGCGTGATCAACGTTCGCAACTTCGCTTTTCTTGTGTATAATACATCTTTCCAAACCGAATGTGACGTTTTACACGCTCTACACAGGTTAGAATGGCGCCATAGAACATGCGGGATAGCTTAGTTCACGAAGTTTCGATCTCTTTGTTCTCGAGCCAAGGCGATTTCATCTGTCTGTCCGTAGCGTTCGCAACCCTAACGTTCGCAACCCTAAACTAAGCTTAAAATTGGGCTAGTCCACTGTTGCGGCACCCCTCTCGCTCAAGCTATTTTTAGAATGCCGTTGTCTCTCAACCGCTGCTCAGCAGTTTGGAATGCTCTCGCAGGGGGTGTTGGGTCAAGAGTACGCAGGTGCTGAGTACGCCGATTTCACTACCCTACCTCAAAACAGAGCATCGCAGAAACACGTTTCACCGTTTTTAGTGCCTTTTGGTCGAGTTTTGCTGTATCTGTCAGCAATGTTCAACCACCACACGATCGACACAGCGACACACGCTAACAGATTTCCCTCTCTCTCTCTCTCTCTCTCTCTCTCTCTCTCTCTCTCTCTCTCTCTCTCTCTCTCTCTCTCTCTCTCTCCCTCCTCTCCCTCCCTCCCCCCCTCTCTCTCTCTCTCCCCTCTCTCTCTCTCCTCCCTCTCTCTCTCTCTCTCCCTCCCTCTCTCTCTCTCTCTCTCTCTCTCCTCTCTCTCTCTCTCTCTCTCTCTCTCTCTCTCTCTCTCTCTCTCTCTCTCTCTCTCTCTCTTTCTCTCTCTCACTCACACACGCATGCACGCACACACACACACACTTTTGGTAAATTAGTTGTAGATGTTTGTTTTTTAAATTTACAATGCAAATGTGTTGTGGAGACTCTCCAGACTTCATTTGTGTTAAACTCAAAACTTGATTTTTGATGATTTTTTTTACGAAGTAGCAAAGGCTGTGTGCCCCCTTAAAGCTTGCATGTATGCATTTCTGATTGCTTTTCTATGGCCATAAGTTAGGTTGTACTGAAATTGAAGAAGTTTGGGATTGTTTTCCTTGAAGCAAGTAACTGTGAGTTTGACCCCGTTTTTGAATTTGGGGGGGGGGGGGGGGGGGGTTCGTTTGAGTCCACCCATGTCATTGTGATTGAGTCAAATATCTATCTGTTGTGTGGATATGATTTATAGATGTTTGGTTTTCAATTTTAGAATGATTTCTTTATCTAGTAATGACTCCTGAGGTATACAGGAAACGGTAAAGACAGAATTATTCTAAATTTAGCGTCATTTATCTGTCAGCCATCCTTCTGATCAATGTTGTCACTTTTATTGCAAGTTTACTACTTTTCTTAAGGTGTACATAGTGTATGTTAAAGATGATTGTCATTGGTTGCTTCCAAACAACATTTTGTAGCAGTTATGATGCACTGAAGTTGTAAAAGCATTTTTTGTGGTTTCAGGATATAGCGTCTTTGAACATCAATAACTTTGGAAATAAGTATGTTTATATACATTTTTTTACTGTTTTAGGTAGAAAAAAAGTTGAACTGTTTTTGGGCCCCTGGTTGACTTTTTATTTTTTATGAATGATTGGGTGTAGTGGGAAACTGCAGTATGCAATATCGTGAAACCTGCCATTATGTATTTATGTAGTTATTTATGTATTTATATATTTATTTATACAAGAAGGGCAAAGCCCATACGACTCACAGAGGCTGGAACATGGCAAACAGAGGAGAGGGGAGGGGCAGAGGCTGGAACATGGCAAACAGAGGAGAGGGGAGGGGCAGAGGCTGGAACATGGCAAACAGAGGAGAGGGGAGGGGAGGGGCAGAGGCTGGAACATGGCAAACAGAGGGGAGGGGAGGGGAGGGGCAGAGGCTGGAACATGGCAAACAGAGGAGAGGGGAGGGGCAGAGGCTGGAACATGGCAAACAGAGGGGAGGGGAGGGGCAGAGGCTGGAACATGGCAAACAGAGGGGAGGGGAGGGGAGGGGCAGAGGCTGGAACATGGCAAACAGAGGGGAGGGGCAGAGGCTGGAACATGGCAAACAGAGGGGAGGGGAGGGGCAGAGGCTGGAACATGGCAAACAGATGGGAGGGGAGGGGCAGAGGCTGGAACATGGCAAACAGAGGGGAGGGGAGGGGCAGAGGCTGGAACATGGCAAACAGAGGGGAGGGGAGGGGAGGGGCAGAGGCTGGAACATGGCAAACAGAGGGGAGGGGAGGGGCAGAGGCTGGAACATGGCAAACAGAGGGGAGGGGCAGAGGCTGCAACATGGCAAACAGAGGAGAGGGGAGGGGAGGGGCAGAGGCTGGAACATGGCAAACAGAGGAGAGGGGAGGGGCAGAGGCTGGAACATGGCAAACAGAGGGGAGGGGAGGGGCAGAGGCTGGAACATGGCAAACAGAGAGGGGAGGGGCAGAGGCTGGAACATGGCAAACAGAGGGAGGGGAGGGAGGGGCAGAGGCTGGAACATGGCAAACAGAGGGGAGGGGAGGGGCAGAGGCTGGAACATGGCAAACAGAGGGGAGGGGAGGGGCAGAGGCTGGAACATGGCAAACAGAGGAGGGGAGGGGAGGGGCAGAGGCTGGAACATGGCAAACAGAGGAGAGGGGAGGGGCAGAGGCTGGAACATGGCAAACAGAGGAGAGGGGAGGGGCAGAGGCTGGAACATGGCAAACAGAGGAGAGGGGAGGGGCAGAGGCTGGAACATGGAAACAGAGGGGAGGGGAGGGGCAGAGGCTGGAACATGGCAAACAGAGGAGGGGAGGGGAGGGGCAGAGGCTGGAACATGGCAAACAGAGGAGAGGGGAGGGGCAGAGGCTGGAACATGGCAAACAGAGGGGAGGGGGCAGAGGCTGGAACATGGCAAACAGAGGAGAGGGAGGGGAGGGGCAGAGGCTGGAACATGGCAAACAGAGGAGAGGGGAGGGGAGGGGCAGAGGCTGGAACATGGCAAACAGAGGGGAGGGGAGGGGCAGAGGCTGGAACATGGCACACAGAGGGGAGGGGCAGAGGCTGGAACATGGCAAACAGAGGGGAGGGGAGGGGTGGGGGAGGCTGGAACATGGCAAACAGAGGGGAGGGGAGGGGCAGAGGCTGGAACATGGCAAACAGAGGAACAGAGGAGAGGGGAAGGGCAGAGATTGAGAAATGTCTAGTGAGAAACAAGTATGACCAAGAGTGTACATAGATGTTAACAAATGTGCACAATTCTCTTCTCAAAAAGGACTTTATACTTCAATTCTTTTCTTTACATTTAAAAATCAAACTTCCTCTTCAACTTGTATAAAACAAACTTGAAACAATTTGTGTTCAACATGCAAGGGAACTTGAGACATGAGTGATAACTAATACTTACTTTGAAGTCATTCTTGAGAGCATGTCCAACAATAATTCGGCCTTCTAAAATATTTGCAACCTCTTTTTGCACAGTGAAGAAAGGTTTGCCTGAGGAAAGAAAAATTATTATGAGCAAAAGTCTACTCAAGCATAAAGGATCATTTTCAAAAACACATATACAAGTACAGTAGTCGCCGCTTATAAAACACGCGGTTAATAAAAACAGCCGTTTTATAAAAACAGTTTGTCCGGTCCAGATTTACATCGTTACTGATGGACATGTTCAACACGCAAACGGTTAATAAAAACGCCGCTTATTAAAAACACTATTGTTCGGTCCCAATGTGTTTATAATAAGCGGCGACTACTGTATAGCTGGATCTGTTCAAGCCATTTCCTTCAACATTGTGGCACAGAACTTTCACATCAGCGTCAAGAGGACTACACAGAGAATTCCACTTCCAGAACAGGTCTGCCTCTCCACATTCAATAATGCTGATGCACACAGACTGGGGGCCATGTCTGGTGAGGACCAACGCCTCACTCTGTAGTTGGCCTGCTTTCCCATGGACAACACTCCTCATGGCAGTCTACATGCCACCGTGAATTTGGTATCCATTGGTCACCAGCAGGAAACATGCCACCGTGAATTTGGTATCCATTGGTCACCAGCAGGAAACATGCCACCGTGAATTTGGTATCCATTGGTCACCAGCAGGAAACATGCCACCGTGAATTTGGTATCCATTGGTCACCAGCAGAAAACAATCATGAGCAAATTCAGCAGGCATGGGAACCGCTTTTTGTCAAATTACTTCAGACAAAACCTCACTAACAGCCAACCAACCTACTCAACCAACCCAAACAATCAAACCAACCCTA
>JAWQFJ010001493.1:0-35000 GCA_034096865.1 Theodoxus fluviatilis | reverse complement strand
TTGGATTCCACGAGTGCTCACAAAGCAGGGATGATGGGACAGCCAGTTTGTTGTTAAATATCTCCATTTTCCCCATGACTGAAAAAAGTACGTAGGGTCAGCCGGAAAAAGAAAGGGTTGGTTAGGTTACCACAACCACAACTTTCCCTTTTCTTTTTTGCCTTATCTAAATACATCCTTTATGTTAAATTTCATTTTTTTCAAAAACTCAGTAGTCATAATGTAAAATCCATATTAGCCTATTGCCGTTTTTCCTGATCTTCTCTCTCTCTCTCTCTCTCTCTCTCTCTCTCTCTCTCTCTCTCTCTCTCTCTCTCTCTCTCTCTCACACTCTCTCTCTCTCTCTCTCTCTCTCTCTCTCTCTCTCTCTCTCTCTCTCTCTCTCCTTTCCTTCTCTCTTTCTCACACTCATCACTTTTGGTGTTGGTTTTTGCAATGGACTGATTGCCTGGTCAGTAAAGTTCAAGTTCAAAAGTTCTCTCTCTCTCTCTCTCTCTCTCTCTCTCTCTCTCTCTCTCTCTCTCTCTCTCTCTCTCTCTCACATACATACACACACACACACATACACACTCACATGCTTTGTAAATACATCCTTCATGAACAAACACTAAATGCATAGTTTTTGAGACTATGGAATCATGCTCTCCAAGCAAACCATCTTCACAGACAAGCTCAAGCCATACCCAGTCCTAGAGGGCGCTGCTGCCTCCACCTTCCTTTTCTTGGCAGCTCCTTCTTCTTTGCACTTGTTTTTCTTTTTTCTTTTTTTTCCTAGGCCCAGCATCTGCATGATGCAAACCAGGAAACATTACTTTCAATGCACAGTGCAGGCAGCATCTGCATGATGCAAACCAGGAAACATTACTTTCAATGCACAGTGCAGGCAGCATCTGCATGATGCAAACCAGGAAACATTACTTTCAATGCACAGTGCAGGCAGCATCTGCATGATGCAAACCAGGAAACATTACTTTCAATGCACAGTTCAGGCAGCACCTGCATGATGCAAACCAGGAAACATTACTTTCAATGCACAGTTCTGGCAGCATCTGCATGATGCAAACCAGGAAACATTACTTTCAATGCACAGTTCAGGCAGCATCTGCATGATGCAGACCAGGAAACATTACTTTCAATGCACAGTTCAGGCAGCATCTGCATGATGCAAACCAGGAAACATTACTTTCAATGCACAGTTCAGGCAGCACCTGCATGATGCAAACCAGTAAACATTACTTTCAATGCACAGTTCAGGCAGCACCTGCATGATGCAAAGCAGGAAACATTACTTTCAATGCACAGTTCAGGCAGCATCTGCATGATGCAAACCAGGAAACATTACTTTCAATGCACAGTTCAGGCAGCATCTGCATGATGCAAAGCAGGAAACATTACTTTCAATGCACAGTTCAGGCAGCACCTGCATGATGCAAACCAGGAAACATTACTTTCAATGCACAGTTCAGGCAGCATCTGCATGATGCAAAGCAGGAAACATTACTTTCAATGCACAGTTCAGGCCAAGGGGCAAACATTTGCATGCACACAAAAGAGGTTGTGTAAAGGGAATGTGGTGGGGTACGGGCAGTGCTAGCCGTTTAGCCTTTCTCCTTCACGTGTAGTGAGAATCAAACTGCTTCTCCTCCCAGTTGTACAGGCAACAATTGCATGATTTTATTAGTAGATTCATTTCTTGCAGTATCCCTAGTATGAATTCGTGTACTGTGAATTCCGTAGTTTTGTAGCGTTGTATTAAGTTGGAGCCCTTTGTAAAAGAATTTACATGGGAATATCAAAGAGTAGAGATAGTTCCGCCCACCACCATCTGGGCATGTGGGGCATCCTTTATCTCCCAACAACTATCTGGGAAGAAACCCAGGAGAAGATACAGGGGTTAAAGGTGGTGCCTTCAGCTGACCAGAGCAGAATGTTTATAGAAGGAGCGATAGTACCTGTGGGAACAAAGGGAGAAGCCCTGTCAGATCAGAGAGAGAATGGAGTTGTGTTCAGAACATCTGGGGCTCTGGTTGGCACCCGTTTGTGTTGGAGTGTGAAAGTTAAGGGAATCTCTAATTGGTCAGATGTTCTGGGACTCTCTCAGCCATTCAGAGCAGAGGGGTGGAGGGAGAGGAGATGGGAGTTGGAGTGAGAGTTGGTCAGTGCTGGACATGGCTTGTCATGTACCCTTGTATGCTGCTTTGTAAGGAAGAAGAATAAAGGAGTTTGAAAAGTCGCCGCCCTAACTTGTCCTCTCGATATCACATCCACGCTACAACATCTACTGCCATGCTCGACAGCCACGCACCTACCACAGGAACAAGGAACATTTCTGTAGGAAACAAGTAAGCCCAAAACAGGAAACCAGTGTCCATTATCCAAAAAGTACAACTCTCATACTTCAATAGGCGATTAGAATGAATATTAGCATTAATTCAAACAATTCATGGGCAGGCAAACAGGTGCAGGCATGCAGGAAATAATTAACTTTTAAACAGTCTATCAAGGCTTGTGTATGCCTTAGACTACCTGGACACGTCTGCTCTGCTAAATTCTGCATGCATTATCATAAATCATTATGCCACTAGCGGATGCACAACTGCGTGTGTACGTGTGTAGACAAGGTTCCAAGGATGTGGGTGACACCATCATACACTTGACATCACTGTGACAGAGTGTGAGCCATTACAACAAGCAGCACGTAGCATTATGTAGGCAGACTTGTCATTGTTACCTCCTGCAGCTTCGTCCAATTGGGCGATGGGTCTATGAACACTTTAGCCGGCTTTGGAGGACCAGTCTCTTGTTGCTTCTTCTTCTTCTTGCATTTATCAAACCTTTAAAGTACAACAGAAAATATGTGTAACATGCCTTCAACGGTATTTAGCACTGTTATGATGTAATTAATGCAAAAAATATAGTTTTTGTGTTATATGACTGTGGGAGACTTTTTAGTTTATGACACTCGTGTGAGTCCTTCACTCCTTGAGTTGAGGTTGAGTCAATGAGTGTGTGACGAATTTACGAAAAGCCAAAGGCCGAAGGGTGATTAGTGAAGAAATAAATTACTGAGTGGAAAACCTGATTTGTATGGCGAACCAATTTACAAAATGCTTCCAGAACGTACTATATTGAGTGTGAAACGCTTTTAACACGTACTTTGTGGCGTTGTTGCGATCACCCTCGTGGTGTCGATCCATCTTGATGTGTTGAACGAGTCCTACAGACTAAAAGCGTCTCTGCTCTAAAGATTGCTTCAAAGGGAAATAACTGCAGTCTTCTGACGATGCGTCTGGCGCAACCACTATCATCTGTCGACTTTTTGGCTTTTCGTATACATGTCTAAGAACTCTTTTTAAAAATAAGTGCGAACGTTGACACCACAGTATATTCAGATCAACAGAACAACGCAGCCGGCGACAGGTGTGTGAAGGTTCTGCTTGACTTAAACTGCGCATTGCCATTGGACCTCACTCCACAGACGTCTATTTCAAGCAGTGGCAACCGCAGAAGATACAAGATAACTACGCAACTAGAATTGTCTTTTAAGTTACCTGCTAAACGCATTTACACGGGATCAGCCCCAAGCAGATCTCTCAAAAGTAAACTTTGGAGCACGCTCGATGACTTCCACTTGAGCTCCTGCATTGTAATTGGGGCAAGCGAGTTGGGCCGATGGTACGGGAGATTTTCGTCTGCATCGAAATGATGGAACGTGTCTACTAGATCAGGCTTTAACGGTGGCAAGAAAGCAGGTAAACACGAGCGTATTTTGATAATGTAACGGAGATCCATAAATTCATTAACACTCAACATTAACTTGCATTAATTACATCGATTCAAAGAATGCAAAAGTGAAACTTGTAACAAAGAATTCATGAGAGTCACAGGTAAAAGCAACCTGTGTGATCTCTTCGATAAAATCGCACACTGCAAAGTGAGGACTGGGTGAGCACTGCAACAACACTTATTCTACTGTGTATATTTCAGAATCATGTGCCTTGTGGATCCTGAAGATTCATCATGGATTTTACTTTCAATGTGTTGAGTGTCCCTAAATTGCTGTTGGACACAAAGACAGGTGCAGGTGGAATGTAAGTGCTGCTGAGGACCAGTTGCGCTAGTGCTACTGGTGCAGGCTCCCATGGCAGAAGGACCAGTGCTGATGAGGTTGTTCACCACCAGATGCAGTGTGGCCAGAGGAGTTTGTCTCTTACTGGTCCCGTGCACGTAGTCCAGACCAGATGTTTCATGCAGTCATGTATAGTGCTATGTGAATTTGACAAAGGGAATGCTAGAGATGTGCAGTATGCCTTACATGTTATTTACATATGTTCCATCCTTGCAGCCATGTTGATGACACCAGGTGTGCTGGAAAACTCCATGATGGCGTTCTGAAAGCAAGGAACTTGGGCTGAGTAGCCATGCTGTCTTCATCTTCAGTGTAAGCAATGATTTGTTTTTCTTGCTGCTGTTGTCGTTTTGACTGTAGTCATACAAACAAAGCCAGACATTGAAAACTATGCACTTGTTAGCAGCCAATGTAGTGGTGCACAAAGATGTTATATTGAAAAGCTTTTGAAATGCATTAGATTCATTCTGCTAGTCTCACCATGGGATCATGTTTGATTTTCAGAACAGATGTTTTAACGGTGTATAGGCCATGCTTTTTGGATACTAAGCTGTGTCAGTATTATGTTCTTTTTCTTGTGTTGCTGTACTTTTTAAACAGTTTCTCTGAATTCAATGATTGAGGATATCTGGACCCATTCTGTAAACCAGAGTCAGTAGATAGACTCTGGCACAGTTCGCAATGAATGCGTAATAGGCTTGACCCTTCGCATTACAGCCTTGCGCCAAAAATAGTTCGTTCTGATACTATTTTTCTCTCCACTTTTTACAGAAATCATTCAGATGTCAAAACTTGTTTCCATTTCAACACAAACATTTTATTGTATCGAATAAACGCTTGTTTGTTGTCTCAACAAGAGTAAGTTAAGAGTTTTGTGCGAAATAGTCTTAGAACTACTTTAACGGCGTATGTCAGGGAGCACATCGGCTATCCCACAAGCCTCTCGTGTGACCTCCGTATGAATAAATTGGCCAAAAACCTTCCATCACGTGATGTGAACTGTGCTAGAGATACTTTTGCCGGTAGGCGAAATCTCTAGTTTACTAGAATGATCTGGACCTGCCTTTCTGATTGAATTTTTGTGCTGGTCTGGAAGATAAGGGTTTGAGTACCACCAGTTACAAATGTTCTTCATGCTCAGCACAGGCAAAAGGCAAAGATGAGAATGAGCAAAAATGAAAACTCATATTGATACTTCAGGGTTCTGTGCTGCATGCTTTGTCCCTGTCTTCTGCAGCTTGTCCAGGCTCCACAAACTTGGAGACACGGTGCTGGAATGCCAGGTATTCATCAGCCGCAGCATCCATGAGGAGAGCAACCAGCACGTGCTGCAGTACAGCTGCGCCCTGCTCAACTCGGGGGGAGGGATCCTGCACATGAAGAATGCGCAGAGCAGCTGGAAGGTGCAGTCCAAGGACCTGGACACCTGGTGGAGCGGCATGGAGAACAACCTCTCCATCATCCTGTCGCGGGACGACCTCTGCAGCTACGTGGACTTCGTGGGGAACTTTGACGACCCCGACCTCTTCCTCTTTGTCAAGTCTGCTGACCACCTCTGCACCATCAACTACCACTGCCGCCTCCCCACAGACACCGCCACGCATGAAGTGACCCACCAGTCCGTGGTCAAGCTGCTGTCCAAGTCTGGAATGCCAGGCAGCCTTGCAGATCTTCCTCCCATCCCACAATCCTACTGCTATGGACAGGTGGAAGACACACTGAAGCAGGAGGGAAAGCAGATCCAGTTCAAATACCTCTCCAGCGCCAAGGACTCCAGCAAGTCAGTGTCAGAAAAACTCAAGTTCTACGTGAGCAAGTACGTTTCTGCCTTTGCCAACCATGAGGGTGGCCACATCTACTTCGGCATTGAAGATGAAAAAGCAGCTGTGTATGGAGAGATCATGTCTGAGGAGGAGGAGGAAAGGGCAGGTAAGTCTGAGCTGTAATTCACTGTTGGAGAAAATCTTTTGGTTTTGTTTAGACTCGTCGTTAAAATTTTGTATCATATGAACCAGTAACTTATTCAAAGGTGGCAAGTATGTGGAAGTAATGAGTACCATGTGCACTTAGTACAGCTGGAGTTTGAGAAGAAGTTATCTTGAAGTACTGGTACATCTTTGATCATGACCGCCTGACAGTGTATATGAGAGTGTTCTCCCCTGTCATTTGGCATAAATGTATTGCTTTTCTCTCTACCTCTTCTTGGTTATCAGAAATGGTTAACAATTTTGGGGGCCTATACAGTACAATACAAAAAAATTAATGCAATGCAATACAATACAACACAATACAATATATCTTATTGCTCTTTGGATGAAAATGCATGGTGCTTCAGACAGTTCAGATTGAAAGGGTTACACGTACAACTATATGTATATCTTATTTACATGAATAAGTGTATTCATTCATTCATTTGTTTGATGTTTGTTTGTTTGTTTGCGTGTTTGTTTGTTTGTTTATTTTCATTCATAAAATCAATTTAATTAATCTCAAAGAATGGGATCATCTGCAGTTATTCATCCACAGATAGATGTTTTGCAAGCTCTAACTTCTCTCATAAAAGAAAAGTTTTTTTATGTTTCAAGACTTCTTTGACTATGTCTCTGGCCTGGTCCTCACTGACGGCCATCTTGACCTCACGGATGGCCATCTTGACCTCACTGACGGCCATCTTGACCTCACTGACGGCCATCTTGACCTCACGGATGGCCATCTTGACCTCACTGACGGCCATCTTGACCTCACTGACGGCCATCTTGACCTCACTGATGACTATCTTGACCTCACTAATGGCCATCTTGACCTCACTGATGACTATCTTGACCTCACTGATGACTATCTTGACCTCACTGATGGCCATCTTGACCTCACTGATGACTATCTTGACCTCACTGATGGCCATCTTGACCTCACTGACGGCCATCTTGACCTCACTGATGGCCATCTTGACCTCACTGATGGCCATCTTGACCTCACTGATGACTATCTTGACCTCACTCACTGATGGCCATCTTGACCTAACTGATGGCCATCTTGACCTCACTGACGGCCATCTTGACCTCACTGATGGCCATCTTGACCTCACTGACGACCATCTTGACCTCACTGATGGCCATCTTGACCTCACTGATGGCCATCTTGACCTCACTGATGGCCATCTTGACCTCACTGACGGCCATCTTGACCTCACTGATGGCCATCTTGACCTCACTGATGGCCATCTTGACCTCACTGACGGCCATCTTGACCTCACTGACGGCCACCTTGACCTCACTGACGGCCATCTTGCCTGCAGCACAGAAGATAGAGCGGCGCATGGAGGCCTTCATCTGGGGCCACACCGGCACCACCGCCAAGCGCGGCGTCTACTGGGACATCCAGTTCCTCCCCGTCCAGAATGCGCCCAGAGCGGTAGTGGCCCTGTTCCTCTCGTTGCCTTGGTAACACCTGTTGTGCAAGGGACTTGCAAGCCCAGGTGCCACAGTGCTTTGCCCAGCATATGCAGGGTAGCGTTTGGAACACCAAAGAAATAGCCTTGATCTGCTCTGTGATGGGAGAGTTAGAACTCTCAGACTATGGTCTTCTTTATCTTCCAGCAAGGCTACTTAGTGTTTTGTAAGCACTTCCAAGTTTTCTTGCTAAGGACAATTTTTTCAAGAAGAAAATTATTTGTGCCTGGTTGATTTCAGATTTTTTTAAATAAATCCAACTGATAATAATTAATCATATGTAAATATCATCCCCTTTCTAATCTATTAATAGATTATTACTTTGCTTGGATTGGCTTTTGAAATTCTTAAAAACTTTGTGTTATAGGCACTAAAGAAGCTTTTTGCTCCCTATACATGGCACATGAAACATTTTATTCACAAAGAAAGTTTTCAATACTGTGGCATCAAGTAAATGACCTACTGTCAACTTTCTAGCCACGGAAGGGACAAGTGCTGTTGCTGTGCTTGCAGGAGAGACGCATGGTGGTGGTGGTTTCCGTGGCAAAGTTTCCAGGAGGCGTTTTCACTGCGTGTCCCGAGAGCTACCGAGTGGGCCCCACAGGCAGCGTGCAGCAGCTCTGCTTTGAGGAGTGGCGAGAAAACATTCTCCATGCTGTCAAAGGTAGCCTAGACCAAGAATCTGTTTCTTTTTTTTCTCCAAATCTTGAAAAGAGATTCAACGGACTTTTTCTGTCTTTCTGTTTTAGACATCTTGGAAAAGAAATCTTTACAGCAATTTATCATCTTACTTTGATTTAAGGAGGTCAGAACCAAGCTCTTGTTTAAAATGCTAATTTTTGGTTTTTGAAGAAAATTTCATCAGAGATATTTATTGTGGTTGTTTTACGACTTTATTATGTTCATGCGATATTTAAGATACCTAAGGTGCGTGTGTGTGTGTGGAGAGAGAAAGAGAGAGAGAGAGAGAGAGAGAGAGAGAGAGAGAGAGAGAGAGAGAGAGAGAGAGAGAGAGAGAGAGAGAGAGAGAGACAGACAGACAGACAGAGAGAGGGAGAGAGAGAGAGAGAGAGAGAGAGAGAGAGAGAGAGAGAGAGAGAGAGAGAGAGAGAGAGAGAGAGAGAGAGAGAGAGAGAGAGAGAGAGAGAGAGAGAGAGAGAGAGAGAGACAGAGAGACACAGAGAGAGAGAGAGAGAGAGAGAGAGAGAGAGAGACAGAGAGAGAGAGAGAGAGAGAGAGAGAGAGAGAGAGAGAGAGAGAGAGAGAGAGAGAGGAGAGAGAGAGAGAGAGAGAGAGAGAGAGAGAGAGAGAGAGAGAGAGAGAGAGAGAGAGAGAGAGAGAGAGAGATTCCATGAAATTTTGCAAAGTACTCATATTTCTTATGTATTAACGGATGAAAAGTTACAGGAATTGCTTTCACGTACGTTTCTCTCTTTTATGTTGGACAGACAAGCCAGAGCTTCACAAGAGGTTCGTGAAGGTTGCCTTGCCCACTCCTATGTCACGCTTGGTGTTTTCCCTTCCTCACTCTCTCCTTGCCATTCGAGAAAAGGTGATAAAATGTGAGTATAGACCCTGAAAACTACCTCTGTTTATTAATGTAGTCATTCACACACACTCTTTCTTATATGTGCAAATGCCAAATGGTTGTACAGGTGTTCACTTGGAGAGTGTCTTCACTCCTGTCCATCTGGCCTTCCAAGAGTCGGTGCATGTGTTGGGATCCAAAGACAGCCTAGCTGCCTTATGATTTTCTACCATTGCTGTGTTTGGGGCATGGAACACTGATTATGCCCTCCTTTGATTGAAGCACATGAATGCAGTTTTCAAGTTTCTGTTCATTGTCCCATTACTAGCTTGGTTAAAATGAAGCATAAGCAAAAATTCTAAAGAAAAATAATATATGTCACACAACAGAGAGAATTCTGTTGCATGCTAAAGGCCTTTACATTCTGTGTTCTGAGCATGGCCAGGTTGATTGGTTGTCAGATTTTACATTCTGTGATCTGAACATGGCCAGTTTGGGTGACTATCAGATTCTACATTCTGTGATCTGAACATGGCCAGTTTGGGTGACTATCCAATTCTCTGGTTGCAGTAATCCCTGGTTTCAACCTCCAGCCCCGACATGTGCTGGACACGGTGGACAGAGCAGATGTGAAGTCAGCAGTGCGGTCAGTGATGTCCACCTTTGCTGAGGAGCCTCATCTTGCTCTGGTGGTGCCTTGCTGGGGTCTGCATGTCGCCACTGACCAGCGGCCATCTGGTGTTTTGCTGGACATTGTGGTGGTCAGCACCCACTACGGCCTCAACCTCCTGACCTTCACGGATGGACTGCTGACCGGGGAGGGAGCGTGGAAGCACTGTCGACGCGTGGCGAGTGCTCTGAAGCAGATCCTAGTCCGACAAGGAGGCTGTGCCGAGAGACTGGGCGTGGCAGTTCACTGCATCAATGTCAAGGACGACCTGCTGCTGCCCAACTTCCAGGTTATCTCCCTTGTACTGTTATCCAGTTCTTTGCCCTGATTAAGGGGGCCAGGTTTATCAGTGTGAAGGCATGACCAGATGTGTGGACTGTGGAAGAGATGTTTGAGGAGGGAATCAGGGAGAATATATATAACAAAAAGTAGTAGTAAATATTTAAAAGTGTGAAATTAAAAATTAAAAAATGAAATAAAAAGGAGTAATGTATCTTCTGCTTTTCAAACTGAGCTTGTCTCTTGCCTGGATGGGACAACTGATTCCAGTCAAAATTCTACGTTTGTTCTGAAAAGTGTTTCTTCTTCTTCTTCTTCTTCTTCTTCTTCTTCTTCTTCTTCTTCTTCTTCTTCTTCTTCTTCTTCTTCTTCTTCTTATAATAATAATAATAATAATAATTTATTATATTTATAATGCGCCTTATCCAGTGGTTCTAAGCGCACTTAGGCCTTGGTTTATTAAGGTCTCATCCGAAGGACCTGGGGAGAGGCCCTGAGGAGGGCCGTTTGGTACCCGGTTTCACTCCTGGGTGGGGAGAAGCAATGGGAGTTAAGCATCTTGCTCAAGGATGCAATTCTGGGGACCGCGCGGCTTCGAACGCCGCACCCACTGGCCGCAGCGGCTGTAGGTCCAGCGCGCTAACCACTCGGCCACCTCACCTCTTCTTCTTCTTCTTCTTCTTCTTTTTCTTCTTCTTCTTCTTCTTCTTCTTCTTCTTCTTCTTCTTCTTCTTCTTCTTCTTCTTCTTCTTCTTCTTCTTCTTCTTCTTCTCATGTTGCTATCAGTTACAATCCACAAGAGCTTGACACACTCTGCATTGAACTGGATGTCTCTTTCACTCCAATCCTTTTTTCCCTGCAGGTGTCCCTGGACGATGCTGCCTTTCCGCCCACCTTCTCACTGGACGCTGGCAAGCTGGACCACATCCTGACCGCCCTGGCTGTAGCCATGGGCACCTACCTCCCACATGAGGCAGAAAGTAAGAAGGAGGAATACTTCTTCCTTCTGACATGCGACCAGTTTGAGCTGCTCTGCACACAGCAGTACACTCGCAGTCTGTGGGTGCACGGACCCCCAGGCTCGGGAAAGACGGTGGCGGCGCTGCAGATGATCCAAGAGCTGCGGAGGCGGGGCTGCCAGGCAGGGGAAGTGCTGTACGTGGCAGAAAATGAACTCCTGTGTGCCTATGTCAGGTGAGGGAGAGAGCTTGTGAAAAGAAGCATGGGGATATATATGTGCGTGTATTTGTGTGTGTGTGTGTGTACGTGTGCGCGCACGTGTGTGTGTGTATGTGTGTGTGTGTATGTTTGTGTTTGTGTATGCTATTCAGTCCATACAAAGTTGTGTAATTAGAGCTGAATTCTGCATAGAAAATATGGAATCATTTTATGTACATCTAGAGATATGGTGTGTTGGAAATATGTACTTTGGAGGGAGTAGGTGAATTGTTTTATTATCCTGCTGTCTATTAATGAAACAGCTGACATGATGTAAATCAATTAATTTTGGCTCTTTTTTGTTTTTGTAATAACATTCTCATTCAGGATATATATGTTTGACAAACTAAGTATACTGGAATGAGGGAAGACACAGTAGGCTGCAGAGGTTCATTTATATATTCATAGAGCTTTCAGATTTACAATCCCAGAGGCATAATATTTCATTAACATGAGTAAGATAAGCTCTTTAAGTTGTTTTGCAACAAAAATGTCCTTGAATTTTTCTTTATGGACCTAATTCTTCGGGGAATTTTTATTAATGAGGGGTGTACACCATAGTCATGAAACCACACATTGTTTTCCCCCTGCTTCATGTTCCTTTCCTTGCAGGTCATTTTCCCCCCTGCTTCATGTTCCTTTCCTTGCAGGTCATTTTCCCCCTGCTTCATGTTCCTTTCCTTGCAGGTCATTTTCCCCCTGCTTCATGTTCCTTTCCTTGCAGGTCATTTTCCCCCCTGCTTCATGTTCCTTTCCTTGCAGGTCATTTTCCCCCTGCTTCATGTTCCTTTCCTTGCAGGTCATTTTCCCCCCTGCTTCATGTTCCTTTCCTTGCAGGTCATTTTCCCCCTGCTTCATGTTCCTTTCCTTGCAGGTCATTTTCCCCCTGCTTCATGTTCCTTTCCTTGCAGGTCATTTTCCCCCCTGCTTCATGTTCCTTTCCTTGCAGGTCATTTTCCCCCCTGCTTCATGTTCCTTTCCTTGCAGGTCATTTTCCCCCTGCTTCATGTTCCTTTCCTTGCAGGTCATTTGGTCAGTGCCTGGTTGACCATCGCCGAGAGCTCATGTTCCTTTCCTTGCAGGTCATTTGGTCAGTGCCAGGTTGTCCATCGCCGAGAGCTCATGTTGGATTTCCGGGCAGACAACTCAGCCCAGAAAAACTACAGGGCGGTCAAGAACGTGATTGTGGACGAGGCACAGAACTTCAAGGACAGGGACGGGGACTGGTATGGACTGCTGGAGCGACTGTCCTGTCAGCATGCCAAGGCTGGCAAGGCGGAGCAGGCGGGCTACTTCTGGGTGTTCATGGACTACGCCCAGAAAGTCCACAAGTTTGAGGCAGGCCTGCCCTCCCAGATCGGAAAGAACAACTTCATGCTGAGTGAGATTTCCAGGAACTCCAAGGAGATCTTTGAGTATGCCTCCAAGTTCATGGGCTCCAACCACAAGGCTGCCAGCGCTGCCAACCCTGTGGAGGAGGAGTCTCTGAAGAAAGCGGGGAGCGCGCCCCACCTCGCCCATGACTACTCCACCGGACAGGGCGTGGAGATCATCAAGTGTGACAGAAACCAGGTGAGCGCGACGCTGAGGCAACTTTTGCTCTTCTTGAGGGACTGCCCTACGTCCCATAACCCTTACCTCACCCTTGCCACGATTAATAATAATAATATAATAATAATAATAATAATAATAATAATAATAATAATAACAATAATAATAATGGTAATAATAATGGTGATAAAAATAATAATGATAATAATAATAATAATGATAATAATGATAATAATGGTAATAATACTAATAATAATAATTATAATAATAATAATAATAATAATAATAATAGTGATAGTTATGATGATAATGATGATGATAATAATAATAATAATAATGATTATTTATATAGCGCTTTCCGTGCACAAAGCGCTTTACAAAGTTTAAAAAGAACATAGCCACACAAGCAAACAGCAAACAACTATAGCAACAAAAAGGCAAGATAAACAGACATCAATCATGCAAACATACATGCAAAAACTGAAAAAGCAACAGAAACATAGAAAAGGAATATAAGCACACAAGCAAATAAGGCAAAGCAACAAACAGATATCAACCATACAAGCATAGAAGCAAACAACCATAGCAACATAGAAAAAGAACACAAAAACATACAAACAAGCAAGCGGATTAACTCTCAAACGTTTTCTATGCATGATTTCGACCACCGGTGGTCGATAACAATAACACTTATAATTTAAATGTAAAAAAAATTAATTTCTTGAAAAAATTACATATCATTGAAGAAAAAGCATTGCTAAGCAAAAAAAGTTATAATATATTTCAGTTTAATTCCGAAAATATGCAAAAATAGTTATTTACTGCGCAGCAAAGCGTCTGCTTCCCGACCGCCATCTTAAATTTTTTAGCGTCACTGGTTTTGCTTCGCTGCTCGATAAAATCGTCAAATATGGACCAAGAATCATCTTCTGAAGATGATATTGCTTATGATTCAAGTGATGATGAAGTTTGGTGTGATGATGAATCGTCATTTTCAAGCAATGGCGAAAATATAGATCCAAACATCGACGGGATTGATTATCGAAGGTGCGAGTTGCTATTTTTATCTTTGTTCATCGGACATATTTGCTTCTTTTTATTCTGTAAATTGTTCTTGGATATAGCTAGGGTGAACTCATACATTTTATTTCAAAACTGGCGAGAACAACACAGAGATGTAGAAGAATTGAAAAGGAATGCAAAGTATAATCAGCTGGCCTTCACTGAAGAACTTATAAGACAACGGGGGGGGGTTTGATGTTGATGTGGATGTGCCGGTTGCGGACAAGCCAGTCACATACACCATCCACAGCATCATCCCCAACATGTGCAAAACTAAAGACAGAAGAAACTGTAAGCTGTGCTACACTAAATTCAAAATAGAAAGGAAAACAAGAACTTACTCTGTAGCCTGCAACACATTCCTGTGTTTACAGGATGACCGCAACTGCCTGCTGGAGTACCACCAGATTTAATTGCATCGGCAGGCACATAGAACCAGTTTTTTTTGTTGTTTTCATTTCACATTGACAGTTTTTGTGTGTGTAAATATGGTTTATGCACAAATGATTTATGTGTAACTTAGACAAGAGGAAAAGAAATACATTTTGAATAAGTAAGTTCACCTGTTGTTAAGTGCATTATTTTATGGGGTTTTTTTGCCGAAAGCTTCAGACTAGTAGCTTTACAAAAAACTCTCTCAAATCACTAAATTTGATTGAAAAAATATGCAGATTGAAATTTTATGTGTAAATATAGTTGTATTTTATGTTAGAAATAAAGAAAACAAAAGAAACTATCCCCCCCAAAAAAGTTGTTCTTTGTGATTGTAGAGTGTTGTCAATTTAGTGCGTTTTTTGTTATTTTTTTCTGCATATTTTTATAAAAATAATTTATACATAACAGTTTTTTCTCAAATCAAATATCATAGTAAGAAAGGTTAGTTTGTTCTGAATAAAATGGTATATAATATGTCATATTTTATATCAGCAATAACGTATATAAGCTTTGCTAAAGATAGTATGTGTAGTCTTAGCTAAAAAAAGCCTGAAAATGACAAACGTTTAAGAGTTAAAGTAATACATACTGACAAGCAAGACTAAACAAAAAACACACACCTGATAAAAAAATTACCACAAGTGTGAAAATTACTGATGCAGAGGTTTTTCAAAGTGTTGTGTGAAAAAGAGGGTTTTGAGGTTAGCTTTAAAGGAATCGAGATCTTCGCAATGTCGGACTGAGCGGGGGGGAGAGTTCCATGCGACGGCAGCAGAGTGAGAAAAAGCTCTTCCGCCGTGCTGATCGCGAGTGTAGGGTTTGATAAAAAAAATTCTAGTATCAGAGGATGAGCGGAGTCTTCTTGCGGGGGTGTATAGTTCGAATGGTTGTGAGAGGTATAGAGGAGCAGAGCCGGTGATGCTTCTGAAACAGAGGCAGCAGCACTTGTATTGGATCCTCAGGTCTACCGGGAGCCAATGCAATTTCTTCAACAGGGGGGTACAAGACTGGGTTCATGGGGCTTTGCAGACAAGACGGGCGGCAGAATTTTGAACACATTGAAGCGGAAGAGTTGTAGATTTGGGACAGCTAATTAGAATCGAGTTGCCATAGTCCAGCCTAGAAAGTATGTATGATGTAACAAATGTTTTGGTGGCGTCTTCTGTGAGGTAGGGGCCAATGGAACCTATTCTTTTTAATTCTAAGGAAGCGGCCTGGCAGACTTTTAGAATGGCAGTTGATGATGATGATGATGATAATGGTGATAATAATGAAATTAATGATGATGATGATTATGATAATAATGATAATGATGATAATTGTATTTCTAAAGCATTATTTCAAACATATAATGAAGCTCACAGAGTTAAAAGACAAGTTACGTCGAGCTATGTACACACATACATACACACACTTTTAGTTACATTTATCATAAAGATCTTTGAAAGAAAACAAAGGAGAGAGAAAGTGATGAAAACAGACTAAAATGAATAAAGAAATGAATAAATGAATGAACATGTCCAATACTCTCTCTCTCCCCCTCTCTCTCTCACACACACACTCTCTCTCTCTCTCTCTCTCTCACACACACACACACACACACACACAGACACACATACACACACACATACACAAACACACACACACACGCACACACGCACACACACACAGAGCATGGACACATTCCCACATGACCCTTGCCAAACAGCACAGGTGTGGAACACTAAAGTAACAAAACTAAAAGTGAAAAGTGTGTGGGACTTGGTGTTGATATGGTGTTGAAAGGCAATCTGTGCGAGCTCCAATGTTATGGTAGTGTTTAGAATGGCAATGAAAGCTTTCCTGCCCATGTGTCTTTCCTTTGCGGGAAATCAGAGGTGATAGGAACGGTCATTCTCAAACAGGTTGAGTGAAAAATGCATTTGTTTGCTCGTTTGGTATTGTTTTCATTTGTACCCTTGCATCTGACCTTTTTCTCCAATGAATAATATGGTTTTCGAAAATTTCGTATTTTTGAAACCGCCTGTTTCAAATGATGTGAGTCTGGAACAAATATGGATATGCCAAAATGATGAGCATGTACCAGTATGCAGTTAGGGTGAGGTATCTAAGTCACTGCATGGTGGCATGCTGCCGGTGATGAAGTCACTGCATGGTGGCATGCTGCTGGTGATGAAGTCACTGCATGGTGGCATGCTGCTGGTGATGAAGTCACTGCATGGTGGCATGCTGCTGGTGATGAAGTCACTGCATGGTGGCATGCTGCAGGTGATGAAGTCACTGCATGGTGGCATGCTGCTGGTGATGAAGTCACTGCATGGTGGCATGCTGCAGGTGATGAAGTCACTGTCACTGCATGGTGGCATGCTGCTGGTGATGAAGTCACTGCATGGTGGCATGCTGCTGGTGATGAAGTCACTGCATGGTGGCATGCTGCAGGTGATGAAGTCACTGTCACTGCATGGTGGCATGCTGCAGGTGATGAAGTCACTCCATGGTGGCATGCTGCAGGTGATGAAGTCACTGACTGCATGGTGGCATGCTGCTGGTGATGAAGTCACTGCATGGTGGCATGCTGCAGGTGATGAAGTCACTGCATGGTGGCATGCTGCAGGTGATGAAGTCACTGTCACTGCATGGTGGCATGCTGCAGGTGATGAAGTCACTGCATGGTGGCATGCTGCAGGTGATGAAGTCACTGTCACTGCATGGTGGCATGCTGCTGGTGATGAAGTCACTGCATGGTGGCATGCTGCTGGTGATGAAGTCACTGACTGCATGGTGGCATGCTGCTGGTGATGAAGTCACTGCATGGTGGCATGCTGCTGGTGATGAAGTCACTGACTGCATGGTGGCATGCTGCTGGTGATGAAGTCACTGCATGGTGGCATGCTGCTGGTGATGAAGTCACTGACTGCATGGTGGCATGCTGCTGGTGATGAAGTCACTGCATGGTGGCATGCTGGTGGTGATGAAGTCACTGCATGGTGGCATGCTGCAGGTGATGAAGTCACTGCATGGTGGCATGCTGCTGGTGATGAAGTCACTGTCACTGCATGGTGGCATGCTGCTGGTGATGAAGTCACTGCATGGTGGCATGCTACAGGTGATGAAGATCAGTCACTCCATGGTGGCATGCTGCTGGTGATGAAGTCACTGCATGGTGGCATGATGCAGGTGATGACGTCACTGTCACTGCATGGTGGCATGCTGCAGGTGATGAAGTCACTGTTACTGCATGGTGACATGCTGCAGGTGATGAAGTCACTGCATGGTGGGTGGCATGCTGCTGGTGATGAAGTCACTGCATGGTGGCATGCTGCAGGTGATGAAGTCACTGTTACTGCATGGTGGCATGCTGCAGGTGATGAAGTCACTGTTACTGCATGGTGGCATGCTGCTGGTGATGAAGTCACTGCATGGTGGCATGCTACAGGTGATGAAGATCAGTCACTCCATGGTGACATGCTGCAGGTGATGAAGGTGCTGAGGGACGTGCTGATGAAACTGGAGGCAGAGGGAGTCAGTCAGGATGACACGGCCATCTTGCTGGGCAAGCGTGACCAGGTGACTCAAGTCCAGTCACAGCTCTCCTCCACTTTGTCCCGAAGTCTGTCCAGGGTGAGTGTTTGCATTTGGACTGTTTCACTTTGTGTGTCTTGAACATAATGACCTCCCACGACCCACAGATTTGAGTTTAAAATATGCCCAACAAGGTTCAGTTTTAAAACTACATCAAGTGAAACTAAAAAAATAAAGGTGAGAGCAGGTATCAAAAGTAACATGGTGAATAGAGTGAGTAAATGCTGTGCTGCATGGCCTGCATCAGCTACAGCAGATAAAACAAGAATTTACAAGATGACAGGTGCGTTTTTCACCTGTGATTCTGTAAGAATGTGTTTGATTCACATTCAAATGCCATGATTGCTGCCGTGATTTTGCAGAGCAAATCTCAAGAGGAAGAGAAGATGCAGACTGGTGATGCTCAGGCTGCTGCGGAGGCTGAGGAGAGGATGGAGGAAGTTAGAGAGGAGTCAGAATCAGGACCTGTGGTGGATACGGTCCGTCGCTTTAGTGGTCTGGACAAGCCCTACGTGATTGGCCTTGACCCCAGCATCAACCATGACCATGCTGACATCGACAAGTTCATCGTCAATCTGGCCACCAGAGCCAAGGATGGCCTCATCATCATCACCTCTTCCGATGATCTGCTGCAGAAGCTCAGGCTTTAGTTTCCATGGCAGTCATGTTGAGTTTTTGTTCATTTTGTTTTTATAACTTAGACTGTTAGAGCTGTGTTCTTGATGATCTGCGCTGCTGTCCTTTGGGCTGAAAGCCGATACTCAGAGAAACTAATTTGAGACTGTTCTGATGAAGGTGAGAATGAGAGTGCTGCAATGAAGCCATTCATTTCACCGGGAGGAGAGAATGTTCTCACATTCTATTCATTGGTCCACAGATTTGGAATTGTGGCACGTTGGTATAGTTTTTGTTGCTAGTTCTCTTGCACTCTTGTGCAAAAGATGTGGGTGTAACCTGCAGTGGGGGACAAGCTGTCTGATTAAATCTGGGTCCGTGTTTAGTCTGTGATGGATTCTACATTCCCAGCAACTGAGAGTGTTTTTGGTTCTTCCAGGAATGGCTTCATCCCTGAGTAAGTTTTGCGTGCTGTGATTAGGTAGGGGCGCACCCCCGCAAAATGGGTGGGAAAGCTGCCTCAGGTCATGATTTTACTTAGTTTTAATCGGCTAAAATGAATCTCTAAAACGTCAAGAACAAGATTAAAACACATTGAAACAGAAAGATAAACAATCCTTCTGTCTGTTAGCATCCTTGTTATTATCAGATCTGTTTGATTTGAGTAATTCTGAGTCATTTGAAAGTTGTCACTTTTCAAGCTGTGTCGGCATCCATTTTGCGTTAGTCAACTTGGCCGAAATCACCACTCGACTTCGGAGGTGAAGTAAACACGCACTATTTCATCTTTATCAACAGATTTGATCTACATTAGCGGAATATAGTCCGTAGTTTACACTGGTAAATGTATTTTTTTCATGCGTTATTTAGTTTTTTTAATTAAATAATTTCTTTTATAGTGGTAATCTTTAAACCCGTGTAACTTTTGAACCGCTGAACCGATTGACCACATAAAGGATGCGCCTGAAAGCTCATTCATCTGCGATTCCAACCGTATAACCCATGCCATCGTAGTAGTCAGACGAGAGGAGCGCAGCCAATGAGAAGAGAGCTTTGTAAGCACTTCGGCAGACTCGCTTCGACCGGCTATCATGGCGGACGCAGTGCTTTCTGTCGCTAGCGGCGAAGATAAATCTACATCTTTTGTGACGAAAATCAGAGCCATATTGGTCATATTTATCCTTAGGTAATCACTTTTGGCAGTATTATTTGCTAAATTCATTTGTAATTGTGAAAATACGTCGCTTATTTTAGACCCACGTGTTGACCATATTAGCCGCTTAGCGGACGATTTCGTTTCAATGCAAAGTCAAGACTGGTTTGTGGCCGGAATTGCTAAACTTGAACCAGCAATAGCAGCCAAGCGAGCAGCGCTGCTAAACTACAAGAGAAAACCCTCTGGGAGGACCCTCACCGCGCTCAGGAAGGCCAGAAATGACGCCCAACGCATAGCCCGGCGCAGTGCCAACGACTACTGGCTGAATCTCTGCCAGAGCATCCAGCTCGCCGCCGACTGCGGCAACGTCCGCGCTATGTATGATGGCATGAAGAAAGCCTTCGGTCCTAGCACCACCAAAATTGCACCTCTGAAATCAGCCACCGGCGCTGTTATCACGGACAGAGGAAGGCAGATGGAGAGGTGGGCAGAACACTACCAAGAGCTCTACTCAAGGGAAAATGTCGTCAGTGATGCAGCAATTGAGACCACCGGCGCCCTACCAACCATGGTAGAACTAGACTATCCGCCCCCGATTGACGATCTGAGCAATGCCATTGATGTCCTGGCCAGCGGAAAAGCCCCTGGCAAAGATGGCATCCCCCCTGAGGTCATCAAGGCTGGCAAGCGAACCGCCCTCCTCCACCACCTGCATGAGCTCCTACTTCAGTGTTGGGAAGAAGGAGCTGTCCCTCAGGAAATGCGTGACGCAAACATCATCACGCTATATAAGAACAAAGGAGACCGCAGCGACTGCAATAACTACCGCGGAATATCCCTACTCAATATCGTTGGGAAGGTCTTTGCCCGTGTGGTGCTAAAACGGTTGCAGACACTTGCCGAGCGAGTCTACCCTGAGGCACAGTGCGGTTTCAGATCGGAACGCTCAACCATCGATATGGTCTTTTCCCTCAGACAGCTGCAGGAGAAATGCCGTGAGCAGAGGCGACCACTGTACATCGCCTTCATCGATCTGACCAAGGCATTTGACCTGGTCAGCAGAAAAGGTCTATTCACACTGCTGCAGAAGATCGGATGTCCCCCAAAGCTCCTGAGAATGGTCATGTCCTTCCATGAGGGCACGTTCGGTACCGTCCAGTATGACGGCTCAACCTCAGACCCCTTTCCAATCAGAAGCGGCGTGAAACAGGGCTGTGTGCTTGCTCCTACCCTCTTCGGCATCTTCTTCTCCTTGCTACTGTCCTACGCCTTCAGACAGTCTGAGGATGGTGTGTACATCCATACCAGAAGTGATGGAGGTCTCTTCAACCTAGCCCGCCTCCGTGCAAAGACCAAAGTGCAAAGGGTCCTGATCAGAGAGCTGTTGTTTGCTGATGATGCTGCCCTGACTGCGCACACAGAGGAGGCGCTGCAGCGTCTCATCAACTGCTTTGCCCAGGCATGCAAAGAATTCGCTCTGACCATCAGCATCAAGAAGACTGAAGTCATGGGTCAGGATGTCAGTACCGCTCCCAGCATCTCCATCGGCGATCACACCCTTATGGTGGTGGAGGAGTTTACATACCTGGGCTCCACCATCTCAAGCAACTTGTCTCTGAACGCCGAACTAAGCAAGCGCATTGGCAAAGCCGCAACGTCACTGGCCCGCCTCGGAAAGCGTGTCTGGGACAACTCCATGCTGACGACAAACACCAAGATGAAAGTCTACCAGGCCTGTGTTCTCAGCACGCTCCTTTACGGAAGCGAAGCGTGGACCCTGTATTCCCGCCAAGAACGCCGGCTCAACACCTTTCACATGCGTTGCCTCAGAAGGATCCTGGGCATCAGCTGGCATGACCGCATCCCCAACAAGGACGTACTGGCGCAAGCAGGTATTCCCAGCATGTTCGCCATGCTCAGCCAGAGACGACTTAGATGGCTGGGTCACGTCAGCAGGATGGATGACGGCCGAATACCCAAAGATGTGCTGTACTGCGAGCTCGCCACGGGATCCAGACCTGCAGGAAGACCTCTCCTCCGCTACAAGGACGTTTGTAAACGTGATATGACGGCGGGAGGCATCAACCCAGCAGACTGGGAAACGGTGGCCGCTGACCGCAACAGCTGGAGACACGCCGTCAAGACTGGCATCCAGGCCAGCGAGAGGAGGAGACGGGAGCAGTGGGAGGAGAGGAGAGAACGCAGACGACAGAGGATAGCGTCGGCATCCACAGAGCCACGCCAAGACTTCACTTGCGACAAGTGAAACAGAGCATGCCGCTCAAAGATCGGGCTCTACAGCCACAGAGTACGCTGCCTCTCAACCCCGGTCTGACCAAACCTGGCGCACACCCCCATAGTCTCACGAGACTGACGGATGCCAACAACAGCTCTGTGCACTCGCGCGCTGATTTAATTTGTTTCTTTAGGAAACAGTTGCTGCTGCTGTGCCTAGATCAAATTTGAGTCATTTCTGAATCATTCTATGCCGGATATTAACGTGTTTTCTCATGGATTGCGATGGACGTACATGGATTAATATACTTATATATAATAGAGGTGCCTCGCCGCACCTCGCTTGCAATGACTTCGCTGTTGATCAACATTTCACTCCGAGTTGTGAAATGGGGTGGTTTTTTTACCTTTCGCCATACATGTGATATATTTATTTCAAAGTCAAACTAATCTTCAATCACTACTTCGATAGTTTTTAATTCTCTGCAGTCTGCTGTTGTTTTCTTAAGGATTAAATAAGGATGTAAGGAATATTTGCTCCTTTGCTGAAACGCTAGGCCTCGCGTTCCGAACACCATCCATTAATTCATCATTGTTTTTTTCCCAGTTTATCCAAGTTTTATGGTCTATCATACTAATTTGAGTCAAATAAAAGACTGACTGAAACTGTGAAAGTAAAACTAGTAAAAGTAAACAGCCCTGTGTCATGTGTGGTTTCAGTCATAAATCAGTAAATAATTGATAATTGATATGAGCATATTTTGTTTGTTACACATGTTGCACTTGCACCATATTCTTCTTCTGGCAAATCATTCACAGTGGAATCTCCAGCAAACCTGCCTGCCATGTACACCAGTTTTAAGCAGCACTTGATTGACAATTTTGTTTGAGTCTTTGAATGACTTTGAAGTAGGGTTATGAATTTGACAATCGCAACTTGTCCCACTGTGCGCTTTGCAAGAATTTTGTTTAGAACATAGAACTGTTAACAGTATTTGTAAATATCTTCCTTGATTTAACCCATATGTGTGAAGATAACAGTATAACTAATCTACACACCAAAAATCATGGCTGTATTCCCAATAGTTTCTGAAATATTGCAATCTGAAATGTGGTTTTCCCCTAAATTTCCGTCGTTTCCACTGAAGATCATGGAGAATTTGTACATACTTGTGTGTGATTTTTTCAAACATTGCACTCTCTACAAAGCTTACATTGTAATCTGTCTATACACCAAAATTGGTGGTTGTATCTTTAATAGTTTCTGAATTATTGGCATTAAAGTGACAAAAAATGTACTTTTTCCTGTTGTTCCGCTTAACAAATTCGTGTTTTTGTCATTTTTGAGGCTCTTTTTCTCCCAAAATATGAAACTAGACTGGCTGAAAAAAATACACTTATTCTACACAAACATGTTTGGCATTTCTGAAAGTTCCAGACTGCTCCTGTACATATTATATGAAATGTGATGACCGAAAGTTGCCCCCTCGGCAATTTTGTGATCGGAGGTGCGAAAACATGTATACTAAAATATCAATATCTCATGAACTAATGAAGGTATCCACTTACTTTTTTGTGTGTTATGCTTGTATTGTGTTCTTCTTTTAAAATATCACAAAACATACACTCTCACTTAAAAATAAAATTTTGACTGCCCCTACCTACTGTGATGCAATAATTAATGGAGAATTCATTTTTCACCAGGAGGAAATTGTGATTTGTAAACAACACCATTCATGTTATCAGGGCCCAACTTTTATCGGGGACTAATAAATCTGTTTTGCATTGCATCAAATGCTTGTTATTTACATTTTCATACCAGAAAAGGCCTTGAATTCGTGTTTCACTGTATTAACAGATGCTAAATGAGATTTGTCATCAATGGGTAGGGATGCTGTTGTCTTGTGCAATTACCAGGTCTATCTTTTGCAGTGAAGGGACAGACCTTACTGCACAAGCACTGTAGCATGCTCAATGAATCATTTCTTTGGGGAAGAATCACACCACAATCTGTGGACATTACTGGTTGTAACACACTGGAAAGCTGGAAAAAAAGCTCATTAACATTTTTATCACTGCAACTGACATGTGTGCACCTAACATGCACATATTTGAGATGTCCATATTTTCCCACATTTTAAATAGCTTTTTAATTTGAAAGGGACCATAACTGCCATTCTGTTTTACATGCCCTCAGAGGTCAGCAGGGGAAATCCATGAGGTATCTGAGAGAAGAAATGTTTTTAAAGCTATTCTTTTTCAAGACAAGCTGTTGTTGATTGTTGATTTATTGGAGAAAGGAAGGAAAACTCTTTTGGGGGACCATTCAAAACCGCATACTAAAATGGCCAACTTTTGTGTAGACTTTTGTTGATCTCGATATGGAGAAGGTTTTCAAATGGATTATTACTGGAAAACTTTTGTTGTTGAAATTGCCATGATTAGGTTTTATCTCATGTACAGCCATCTTTTGTACAATTGTATTATCATAATTTTACTGCTGTTGTTGTTGCAAGTTGAAAAGGCTCTTTCCATGTTTGGCCTTGACCACAACTTTCTGGCCTTGACCACAACTTTCTGGCATCCTGTTCTAGACATTTTGTAGCACATGATGTACATCTTTCAAAGGGACTACTGACCTAAAGAGGATTTTTTTTCTTTAGATACGTGATTGGACAGAATTGTGCCTGGAAGAGTAATGACTGCGATGTGTCTATATGTGTGCCAGTGTACACAGGTGTTTGTTTTCTTTTCTCTATTTTCAATGAATGAAAAAGAATGAGATTAAAAGAGGGGGGGGGGGGGGGAGCATAATGACCCTTAGATCACTGCATTGCCAGGAAACAAATCAGTTAACAGGGCATTAACCCATCATCAACTACTGTAACAAACAAAAAATATATATCACCTGCAAAATTTACATCTGTTCAGGAAAACTTTTCCACTTCCTTTGAAAATCTTTGAAAAACTGCATATACTACAGAAAACAGAATTATTTGCTCCCATCCATGGAAGAATTTGTTTTCCATTTAAGGAATGGAATTATGATAGAGAAAGAAGCTGCTAAGTCAGAGCACAAGTACTGATTTATGACTGGGTGGAGTTGACATGCTGTAAACATGATGGAAGGCTGAGTACTGATTTATGACTGGGTGGAGTTGACATGCTGTAAACATGATGGAAGGCTGAGTACTGATTTATGACTGGGTGGAGTTGACATGCTGTAAACATGATGGAAGGCTGAGTACTGATTTATGACTGGATGGAGTTGACATGCTGTAAACATGATGGAAGGCTGAGTACTGATTTATGACTGGATGGAGTTGACATGCTGTAAACATGATGGAAGGCTGAGTACTGATTTATGACTGGATGGAGTTGACATGCTGTAAACATGATGGAAGGCTGAGTACTGATTTATGACTGGGTGGAGTTGACATGCTGTAAACATGATGGAAGGCTGAGTACTGATTTATGACTGGATGGAGTTGACATGCTGTAAACATGATGGAAGGCTGAGTACTGATTTATGACTGGGTGGAGTTGACATGCTGTAAACATGATGGAAGGCTGAGTACTGATTTATGACTGGATGGAGTTGACATGCTGTAAACATGATGGAAGGCTGAGTACTGATTTATGACTGGGTGGAGTTGACATGCTGTAAACATGATGGAAGGCTGAGTACTGATTTATGACTGGATGGAGTTGACATGCTGTAAACATGATGGAAGGCTGAGTACTGATTTATGACTGGGTGGAGTTGACATGCTGTAAACATGATGGAAGGCTGAGTACTGATTTATGACTGGGTGGAGTTGACATGCTGTAAACATGATGGAAGGCTGAGTACTGATTTATGACTGGGTGGAGTTGACATGCTGTAAACATGATGGAAGGCTGAGTACTGATTTATGACTGGGTGGAGTTGACATGCTGTAAACATGATGGAAGGCTGAGTACTGATTTATGACTGGGTGGAGTTGACATGCTGTAAACATGATGGAAGGCTGAGTACTGATTTATGACTGGGTGGAGTTGACATGCTGTAAACATGATGGAAGGCTGAGTACTGATTTATGACTGGGTGGAGTTGACATGCTGTAAACATGATGGAAGGCTGAGGAAGCTACCTTTTAGGACGATTATTTGCTTTTCGGCAGGTCATAAATGTTGAACCAACACTCTCACAGTGACGCAGAGGGGAAGGTGTATCAGGTCATAAATGTTGAACCAACACTCTCACAGTAACGCAGAGGGGAAGGTGTATCATGGATCTTCACATTATGCATGCATACTCATTCACACAGAGTTACAACACATAGTAATGCCACAGGGTTACAACACATAGTAACGCCACAGGGTTACAACACATAGTAACGCCACAGGGTTACAACACATAGTAACGCCACAGGGTTACAACACATAGTAACGCCACAGGGTTACAACACATAGTAACGCCACAGGGTTACAACACATAGTAACGCCACAGGGTTACAACACATAGTAATGCCACAGGGCTACAACACATAGTAACGCCACAGAGTTACAACACATAGTAACGCCACAGGGTTACAACACATAGTAACGCCACAGGGTTACAACACATAGTAACGCCACAGAGTTGCCGCCTTTAGGAAAATAGCAAGATCTGGATTCTTTCGGGCTGGAGTTGCGTAAGGCCGGCAGTGATGAAACCACACACTTTAGTGGACTGCTTGTGTGTAAATGTCATAATTAATCCAATTTGCTTGATGCATCTTGATACAAAGAATTTTCAATAGTTTCTGTATTGAAACATGTAGTTTAGTTTAATGGTTTTTGAAAGATGCTGGGGACAAAGCTTTTACCTAGAACTAAGCTCACTACTTACATAGTTTAGAGAGACTCACTCACTTATCATAATTATTATCAAAAAATGTATAATTTTAATACTTGATTTTTTTTTTTGGATTTCCCACCATGCCTGTTGTGAACTGTATAAGGAAATGCATAAATGTTTTGCTAAGGGAACAATGAATATAAGGAAATACATAAATGTTCTGCTAAGGGAACAATGAATATAAGGAAATACATAAATTTCTGCCAAGGGAACAATGAATATAAGGAAATACATAAATGTTCTGCCAAGGGAACAATGAATATAAGGAAATACATAAATGTTCTGCTAAGGGAACAATGAATATAAGGAAATACATAAATGGTCTGCTAAGGGAACAATGAATATAAGGAAACAGTCAGCCAGGACAAAACAGATCCTGGTAGACACTGACGTAGTGGAGAGCCACTGGTGTCCACTGAACCACCAATCATGCCACGGCATGCCCACACCCCTCTCCTTGGGCCAGTCCACTGAACCACCAATCACGCCACGGCATGCCCACACCCCTCTCCTCGGACCAGTCCACTGAACCACCAATCACGCCACGGCATGCCCACACCCCTCTCCTCAGACCAGTCCTCTAGTGTGGCCTGTCTCTGGAAGCTTTTCGGCAAAACAGCTCCTGGTAGTGGTAGACACTGACGTAGTGGAGAGCCTCTCCAGTCCACTGAACCACCAATCACGCCACGGCAATTTGTCCTTTTGCAATCAAACCTGTGAGGAGATGGCTTCAACTGTTATGATGTATTGGGAACCTATTTCACAATGCAGGATTGCTAGTGGAAACCACCGTGCTCCTGTGTTCGACCCAAAAGGAACTGTGCTGGAGGCGCTTGAAGACCCTCATGTCCAGGAGCACAGGAGTTGGAGCAAATGAATTCTTGACTTGAGCTTTGAGGCCAAGTTTGGTGGTGGGTAGCACCTACTGAAGCTGTTTGTGCTCGGCTGTTGAATGTTACTGCTTTGTTGTTGTGTGATTTTGCCACGAATGTGCCATGACTTTTTTGTCTTACTGAGCCCAAATATTTTTTGGGCTTGCTAATCTGCTTTTTAATGTGATTATTGTTAATCTTTTATTTTTGTTCTGTTGGTATTTTCAGAATGTACTGTATAGAATTGATCTAAGTGCTTAAAAAAACTAATCTTTATGTCTTTTTTAGTGTAAAGGATTTAGATTGTTTGTAATTCTTTTTCAATCAAACATTCTTTTCACATATTTAAGAATATTTATTCTGTAGTTTTCAATTTTTACATATTTTTACTCGCATCTTTACATTCTGTGGGAAGTAAGAATTCAAGGACTGACTTTATTTGCAAGCATCACTATTCTTATTCTTGATAACAAATTTTAATTCACTAAGTTTCCCATTCTACTCATCTCTAGTTTAGTCAACTGTCTAAATTTGTGATAGAATAGTTGAGATTAATACTTTCTCATTCTAATTTGATAAGCTGGGGAATTAATCATCATGCTAATCAGCCTGTAAGAGAGACGGACGAGATGATTTATTGCACATGCAAAGGATGTGTTTGTTATGGGCTCTCTGTAGCCTTTGTTGCTTTCCATCAGAGACACACAGCTGGTGGGTGGTTATAGACACACAGCTGGTGGGTGGTTATAGAAACACAGCTGGTGGGTGGTTATAGACACACAGCTGGTGGGTGGTTATAGACACACAGCTGGTGGGTGGTTATAGACACACAGCTGGTGGGTGGTTATAGACACTCAGCTGGTGGGTGGTTATAGACACACAGCTGGTGGGTGGTTATAGACACACAGCTGGTGGGTGGTTATAGACACACAGCTGGTGGGTGGTCAGAGACACACAGCTGGTGGCTGGTCATAGACACACAGCTGGTGGGTGGTTATAGACACACAGCTGGTGGGTGGTTATAGACACACAGCTGGTGGGTGGTCATAGACACACAGCTGGTGGGTGGTCATAGACACACAGCTGGTGGGTGGTTATAGACACACAGCTGGTGGGTGGTCAGAGACACACAGCTGGTGGGTGGTTATAGACACACAGCTGGTGGGTGGTTATAGACACACAGCTGGTGGGTGGTCAGAGACACACAGCTGGTGGGTGGTCATAGACACACAGCTGGTGGGTGGTTATAGACACACAGCTGGTGGGTGGTTATAGACACACAGCTGGTGGGTGGTCATAGACACACAGCTGGTGGGTGGTTATAGACACACAGCTGGTGGGTGGTCAGAGACACACAGCTGGTGGGTGGTCATAGACACACAGCTGGTGGGTGGTTATAGACACACAGCTGGTGGGTGGTCAGAGACACACAGCTGGTGGGTGGTCATAGACACACAGCTGGTGGGTGGTCAGAGACACTCAGCTGGTGGGTGGTTATAGACACACAGCTGGTGGGTGGTTACAGACACACAGCTGGTGGGTGGTCATAGACACACAGCTGGTGGGTGGTTATAGACACACAGCTGGTGGGTGGTCATAGACACACAGCTGGTGGGTGGTTACAGACACACAGCTGGTGGGTGGTTATAGACACACAGCTGGTGGGTGGTCATAGACACACAGCTGGTGGGTGGTTATAGACACACAGCTGGTGGGTGGTCATAGACACACAGCTGGTGGGTGGTTATAGACATACACAGCTGGTGGGTGGTCATAGACACACAGCTGGTGGGTGGTTATAGACACACAGCTGGTGGGTGGTGATAGACATACACAGCTGGTGGGTGGTGATAGACACACAGCTGGTGGGTGGTGATAGACACACAGCTGGTGGGTGGCTGACAGAGATGAAGAGAGCTGGCAGCATGTGCAGTAATACTCATACCTGGAAGATCTCAAATCATCACAGTTGACCCTGTAACTCACAGGTCTAATGTGAACTTACCTCAGTCTCATATCAACGTATTGCAACGCAGCAGAGAATTTGATTTTGTCTTCTAACACTGGTGATTTTCTCTCTTTTTATACAGTCACTAGCCGCTTCGCGGCCAGGCAATGCGCAAAGCGTCAAAGCCACATACAAAGCCAAATTGTTCGGCCGCCATTTAGTTTTTCTCATTACGTAACCATAACCAAAAATATGTTCACAGATCTTCATCATTTGACTTTACCTACCCATACACCAAATTTCGGTCAAATCGGAGCACTTTGAGTTTTCGGCGGCCATCTTGTTTGTGCCCACTTCCGGTTACCATGGCGACACATTTTTTTAATCACACCATGACCTGACCCCGGCCCACACCTGACCCATACCAAGTTTTAAGTCGATGGGAACTCCTGTGTCTCAGGCGGCTTCGCCGCCTTCGACACAGTCGTCCAAATTCTTCAGCCGCCATCTTGTTTTTCTCGACACGTAACCTTGACAACCAAAAACTTTTTACGCAGATCTTCATCATTTGACTGTACCTACCTACACACCGAATTTCGGTCAATTCGGAGCACTTTGAGTTTTCGGCCGCCATCTTGTTTGTGCCCACTTCCGGTTGCCGCTTCGCGGCCAGGCAATGCGCAAAGCGTCAAAGCCACATACGAAGCCAAATTCTTCAGCCGCCATTTTGTTTTTCTCATTACGTAACCATAACCAAAAATGTGTTCACAGATCTTCATCATCTGACTTTACCTACCCACACACCAAATTTCGGTCAAATCGGAGCACTTTGAGTTTTTCGCGGCCATCTTGTTTGTGCCCACTTCCGGTTACCATGGCGACACCTTTTTTTAAACCCCACCATGACCTGACCCCGGCCCACATCTAACCCCATACTAAGTTTTAAGTCGATGGGAACTCCTGTGTCTCAGGCGGCTTTGCCGCCTTCGACACAGTCGTCCATTGTTTCTTCAGCCGCCATTTTGTTTTTCTCGTGACGTAACCATGACAACCAAATATTTTTCCACAGATCTTCGTCATCTGACTGTACCAACTCACACACCAAATTTCGGTCAAATCGGAGCACTTTGAGTTTTAGGCGGCCATCTTGTTTGTGCCCACTTCCGGTTACCATGGCAACGCCATTTTTTAATCCCACCATTACCTGACCCCGGCCCACACCTAACCCATACCAAGTTTTAAGTCGATGGGAACTCCTGTGTCTCAGGCGGCTTCGCCGCCTTCGACACAGTCGTCCAAATTCTTCAGCCGCCATCTTGTTTTTATCGTGACGTAACCATGACAACCACATTTTTTTTTCCACAGATATTCATCATTCGACTGTACCTACTTACAAACCAAATTTCGGTCAAATCGGAGCACTTTGAGTTTTCGGCCGCCATCTTGTTTGTGCCCACTTCCGGTTGCCATGGCAACACCATTTTTTTAACCTCACGTTGACCTGACCCTGGTCCACACCTAACCCCATACCAAGTTTCAAGTCGATCGGAATAAAACTGTAGAAACGTATGAGTGTCACACACACACACAGACAGACACACAGACAGCGAAAATATATATACAGATGTTTTCTTGTGACGTAACCATGGTAACCAAAAAATTGGTTCACAGATCTTCATCATCTGACTTTACCAAGCTACACACCAAATTTCAGACAAATCGGGGCACTTTGAGTTTTCAGCGGCCATCTTGTTTGTGCCCACTTCCGGTTACCATGGCAACGCAATTTTTAAAAATCCCACCATGACCTGACCCTGGCCCACACCTAACCCCATTCCAAGTTTTAAGTCGATGGGAACTCCTGTGTCTCAGGCGGCTTCGCCGCCTTCGACACAGTCGTCCAAATTCTTCAGCCGCCATCTTGTTTTTCTCGTGACGTAACCATGACAACCAAATTTTTTTTGGACAGATCTTCATCATCTGACTATACCTACCTACACACCAAATTTCGGTCAAATCGGAGCACTTTGAGTTTTCGGCGGCCATCTTGTTTGTGCCCACTTCCGGTTACCATGGCAACACCATTTTTTTAACCCCACGTTGACCTGACCCCGGTCCACACCTAACCCCATACCAAATTTCAAGTCGATCGGAATAAAACTGTGGAAACGTATAAGTGTCACACACACACACAGACACACACACAGACAGACAGCGAAAATATATATAGAGACTAGCCGCTTCGCGGCCAGGCAATGCGCAAAGCGTCAAAGCCACATACAAATCCAAATTCGTCAGCCGCCATTTTGTTTTTCTAATTACGTAACCATAACCAAAAATGTGTTCACAGATCTTCATCATTTGACTTTACCTACACATACACCAAATTTCAGTCAAATCGGAGCACTTTGAGTTTTCGGCGGCCATCTTGTTTGTGCCCACTTCCGGTTACCATGGCGACACCTTTTTTTTTAACCCCATCATGACCTGACCACGGTCCACATTTAACTCCATACCAAGTTTTAAGTCGATGGGAACTCCTGTGTCTCAGGCGGCTTCGCCGCCTTCGACACAGTCGTCCATTGTTTACTCACCCGCCATTTTGTTTTTCTCGTGACGTAACCATGGTAACCAAAAAATTGGTTCACAGATCTTCATCATCTGACTTTACCAAGCTACACACCAAATTTCAGACAAATCGGGGCACTTTGAGTTTTCAGCGGCCATCTTGTTTGTGCCCACTTCCGGTTACCATGGCAACGCCATTTTTAAAAATCCCACCATGACCTGACCCTGGCCCACACCTAACCCCATTCCAAGTTTTAAGTGGATGGGAACTCCTGTGTCTCAGGCGGCTTCGCCGCCTTCGACACAGTCGTCCAAATTCTTCAGCCGCCATCTTGTTTTTCTCGTGACGTAACCATGACAACCAAATTTTTTTTGACCAGATCTTCATCACTTGACTTGACCAACCCACACACCAAATTTCGGTCAAATCGGAGCACTTTGAGTTTTCGGCGGCCATCTTGTTTGTGCCCACTTCCGGTTACCATGGCAACACCATTTTTTTAACCCCACGTTGACCTGACCCCGGTCCACACCTAACCCCATACCAAATTTCAAGTCGATCGGAATAAAACTGTGGAAACGTATAAGTGTCACACACACACACAGACACACAGACACACACACAGACAGACAGCGAAAATATATATATAGAGATTCATCAATAGTTTAGCATTTAACACTGTCTTATATTTTTCCTGTATAGCCGTCTCAATAAAACGATAAAAAAAAAATTTATTACCTTTTTGTTTGTGAACTACAAGAATCACGAGGTTATTCAAGAAAGCTTTGTTTCCTCTGTTCCCTGTAGTGCACGATGTTTACTGCAGGAACGTAAGCACGCCATGCACCAAATCACCTTGTATAACTGCCAAATTCCGATCAGCAAGTACACATTGCAGCAAGTACGCATTGCGGCAAGTACGCATTGCAGCAAGTACGCACTGCAGCAAGTACGCACTGCAGCAAGTACGCACTGCAGCAAGTACGCACTGCAGCAAGTACGCACTGCAGCAAGTACGCACTGCAGCAAGTACGCACTGCAGCAAGTACGCATTGCAGCAAGTACACATTGCAGCGATATAGAAAACACTTCTATACAAAGCCTTCGTGTCTGTGTTGTGAAGGTGCTGGAATGTGCTAGATTGTTGGGGTGGCTTTGAGCTCATACACCAGCCTCCTCAACCTTGTCGTTGCTTAGTCACGTGATGTAGTCAGGGTGAATTCATCTTTTGAAGTGTCACGTGACGTCATTTGAGCTGCTTCCAGATGGTCGAGGGGATTCTGGTTGATACGGGAAGATTCTGGAACCTGTAAAAGAGTTTATTGGGGGGGGGGGGGGGGGGGGGGGGGAAGAGAGAAGGTTAGTGCATATGAAAAGTCCTCCTTTCTAAGGAGTGATCGAGTACTCAGAGACCCAGTCTCGAGAGTGATCAAGCAGAGAGTGATCAAGCAGAGAGTGATCAAGCAGAGAGTGATCAAGCAGAGAGGGGTCAAGCAGAGAGGGATCAAGCAGAGAGGGATCAAGCAGAGAGGGATCAAGCAGAGAGGGATCAAGCACAGAGTGATCAAGCAGAGAGTGATCAAGCAGAGAGTGATCAAGCAGAGAGTGATCAAGCAGAGAGGGATCAAGCAGAGAGGGATCAAGCAGAGAGGGATCAAGCAGAGAGGGATCAAGCAGAGAGTGATCAAGCAGATAGTGATCAAGCAGAGAGTGATGTTATCACGGCAATGGTGATTACTGATTTTGTCGCTGTCAATCAATTAGTGCGTGAAAAAAGGCTTTTCGAAACCAACAGTCGAACTCAAACAAAATCCAGTGTTGGTACTTCCAGAAAGAAATCCACTTCCTCAGATACCTGATCAGCAGTGAAAGTGTGCATCGACCCACCCTACATCGTGACCATTGTCCAGATGCCCGACACATCGAACATTGCCGAACTCCCTCGTTTCACTGGAATGGTGAACTTTCTGGCTAGACGCATTCCGGATATGTCAGAGACCATGCGCCCTCTCAACCAACTCCTCGAGAAGAACACAGCGTGGACATGGGGTCCACCACAAACAGCAGTTACAAAGATCAAGGAACTTGTAACCGACCCAATAGAGCAGTGGTGTAGTTTTTCTGCGCACCTGGCTATTTTGTAGTAGAGAGCAGTGTTGAGGGAATATATAAAACGTGCATCGGCCACATCGGCGACTATCGGCGGCTCTGTTTATTCAGACAGTCAAACACCCTGATTGATGACGATTTTTCCCGTGTGTCAGGACTGAGCCAGTCACACATGATTCTCATTAAATCTGTCTCTGTGGTGTACTCAATGCGCAGTTTTGTCAAGTTATTGTTGAGTGTTGGTGAATATACGATTCTGTTTCATTCTCAGATCATAGTACATTGTATAGTAGGTAAAAGTAGGTAAAATGTATAGCTGCTCCATCGTCGCCGTTAAAACCTGATCTAGTCGACACGCTCCATCCATCATTTCGATGCAGACGAAAATCTCCCGCACCATCGGCCCAACTCGCTTGACCCAAGTGCAACGCAGGAGCTGAAGGGACAGTGCAAAGTTAATTTTGAGAGATCTGCTGGTGGCTGATCCTGTGTCGGCGCGTTTAGCAAGTAGCTTTCAATAAAACTAAAGGATAACAGGGGCGGATCTGGGTTTTGAAAGGGGGGGGGTGCTGTTGTGTTCCGAGCGTTGTACTTCTTCAATCAATAAAGACTGGAGGCTTGTTAGTATTTCAACTTTGAGAATTTACTACTTCTTCTTACAGTATAATTCCGCGTGTTCCAGGACTAGACATGGCGCCCACAATTCTTCCC
>JAWQFJ010001492.1:18249-44338 GCA_034096865.1 Theodoxus fluviatilis | reverse complement strand
TTGCCACACTGAGCCCATTTGTGACCTGCCCTCCCAAACTGTAGTTAGTTTGACACTGGTCAAATCTAGATAAAACAGGATTGGCACCATTTTTTAAGGTTTTACTCCTTTTTTCCCCACAAAGCCAAATCGTTATTGCATAGGTTTTTTTAGTATCACTTTCACCAGTTTCAGGTTTCAGATTCAATTGCAAGGGATTTTATAAAACTGCTGGAAGACCATGTTGTCTTTCTTGTGCAGAAAAACTACATCTGATAGCTTCACGGCCCACCTTGCCATTCTTCTGATTCTGCCACTCTTGCCAATGAATCCATGAAGTGTGTAGTGTCACTGTAGTGTAAATGGGACTCATCTGTATGATTTTCTTTAAAGATATTTTCCAACATGTTTGGAAAGCATACTGTCTGGTATTTTCTAGTTGTTTTCTGCAGTCTGAACCATAGTTTGAGTCATCGCTCTTGATGTGTGCACAATATATATAGGCTTTGTGAAATGTAAACATGGTTTTGCTGTGTGGCAGATAATGCACCGCTGTTCAAGAATTACCAGCGTGTCCACCTGGTTATGAATGCATGTATTTTGTCAATATGATGTCACTATCACTATCAGTGTGGCTGGACCGTGTTTTACGAATGCATGGGGAGTCAAATCAGTCAAGCAGAGGTGAGAGTGAAGCACAGTGTTGACAGAGTGCACCAAGTGGGGAGTGAGACGAGGCTTGCTGCTTCATGCTACAGGGTACTCCAAGGCAGGAGGCACCATCACACTGGTGAAGGGACCCCAGAAGATCCTGGTGGACACTGGCAGCCCCTGGGACAAGCAACGCCTCCTGGATGGTGAGTCGCCTGCGCTTGCTGTAGTGTAGTGCTCAGCACTCCTTCAGGCTGTCTCTCACTTGTGTGATTTTGAGTCCTTGTTTCTGGTCTCATACAAGCAGTAGTTGCCCACATTTCTTAAACAAAACATATTCCAACTGCCTTTTCCATTCCACTCCTTCTCACCCATTGAGGATGTGAGCTAGCTGTCCAATGTTTCTACTCAAACTCATTGTTATGGATTAGCAACCATGTGATAAACAGCATGCAGCTCTATCCCATGATCATCACTTGGCTGCTAAATTTAGAACAGTGGCTCAGAGGAGGGAAACATGGGAGAGAGCTGTTGGGGGTCAGTTGACAACTACTTTGGCATGGGGAAGGCAGCAAGGGGCAGTGACAGGCAGCAAGGGGCAGTGACAGGCAGCAAGGGGCAGTGACAGGCAGCAAGGGGCAGTGACAGGCAGCAAGGGGCAGTGAAAGGCAGCAAGGGGCAGTGAAAGGCAGCAAGGGGCAGTGACAGGCAGCAAGGGGCAGTGAAAGGCAGCAAGGGGCAGTGAAAGGCAGCAAGGGGCAGTGACAGGCAGCAAGGGGCAGTGACAGGCAGCAAGGGGCAGTGACAGGCAGCAAGGGGCAGTGACAGGCAGCAAGGGGCAGTGACAGGCAGCATGGGACATTACAGGGATATTGCTGACCTGCATAACAAATTAAAGAATGCTAACTAGTACATTCCAAATACCTTCGCTCCCCTAATATGATTGAATTTGCTTGACTTCTGCAATGTACTTTTCTTGAACATTGATGTTGCATGAAGTTTCTCCATATGTGACCCTCCATCCCAAAATGAGTCTGTCCAATACTTAGGTCAATTTTTAGAGTTTACTGCCATCAGATATTATTATGAATTAGCTTCAAAATGATACCGATGCTGGCTGTTTTATGAGCATTAGAAGAAATGGCAACAAAAAGTGGGGATTTTGATAAAATGGCATTCAAACTTTGTGCATCTTTGAGCATAGCAATCACTCAATTGTGATTAAGCTACATCATGCAAATGGAAAGAAAACCTTTCAAAAGCTAATATAATTCTCACTGACATGTGCAGGAAGGATTCCCTTTGATATTCATACAAAAATTGATTGCCGATCCTCTCTCTGGAAGTGCCAGGGCAGTCAATTGAAGAGGAGGGGTATTATGCAATCAGATTGATTTCTTACGCAAGGAAGATGACGGTACATTCGCTTAAGTGTCAAAAACAACGATTTGGAGGTGTTTTGAAGTCTGAAATTCTCACAATGTCATGTAGTGTACACAAAAATATCAAAATCCATCAGATGACCCCCCAAAAAATCCAGCCGTATCTCAATTCAATCTAAGTATTAGGCCGACTCATTTAAGGATGGTTGAGTACAGCACTTGATGTCAGACGCTTCTCTTCGCCACGCCATTATGGTTTGAGAATCGCAAATGGGCCTTACTGATGGAAAAAGCTTAGGATCAGATCAGTCTTCCTTTGCTTTGAGACATCTGTGGAAATGCAACTGTTGTGTTTTCTGTTGAGAACAAAATGCCATTCTTAGTATCAAGAGTAAACATGGTGTTGATAAAGCTCCTTTTGAGATGATTATTTGTTTTTTTTTGCATGTTGTAATTGTTACACCAACACTCTCACAGTCGCACACCTGGGAACGTGTGTGGTGCACCTTCCCCTCTGTGGAACTGTGTGTGTGTTGGTGCAATGTCTATGAGGTGCCAAGCAAGAAAACATTGTCTCAAAACGAGCTTCCCCATCACCATGGTTACTGTTGATATGTAGATTACCATCTCCTGGCAGCCCTATATCCAGTAGTCTCCCCTCGTGGTCTGCAACCTCCCTCATCACCATGTTTACTATTGATATGTAGATTACCATCTCCTGGCAGCCCTATATCCAGTAGTCTCCCCTCGTGGTCTGCAACCTCTACTGTCCTATTTCAACCCTGTCTTCAGAAAGGTGGATTTAGGCAAGCAAGCTTTGGCTTTTGATTATGTGTGAGGCGCAGTACCATGGTTCAATCCCTGGGACAGGAGAAACTGGATTTATTAATTTCTGGCCATTCTCCATGAAAGTACATGTGTCACACTGCTCTGGAAGATTAGATCAACTCACACTATTGCATGTTCTGCAACAAATGTTCTTTTTATCCTGACTGCTAGTGCTATTTCTTTTCAGTTCAACCCATTCTAGAACTTAACCTTGATATTTAGAATAAAACATTGTGCCTGCAGTGAGAGGAGAGTATACAGAGAATCAAGCAGGTGCACGGAGTATTGTACGGGCTGCTGAAATGATGACTGCCTGTTCTGAATCAACTGCTTTGCTTCTATCTAACTAGTGCAGTATGCATACACAGAAATGCTGGAATATTCAGTATATATATCTAACTAGTGCAGTATGCATACACAGAAATGCTGGAATATTCAGTATATATATCTAACTAGTGCAGTATGCATACACAGAAATGCTGGAATATTCAGTATATATATCTAACTAGTGCAGTATGCATACACAGAAATGCTGGAATATTCAGTATATATATCTAGCTAGTGCAGTATGCATACACAGAAATGCTGGAATATTCAGTATATATAACTAGTGCAGTATGCATACACAGAAATGCTGGAATATTCAGTATATATATCTAGCTAGTGCAGTATGCATACACAGAAATGCTGGAATATTCAGTATATATATCTAACTAGTGCAGTATGCATACACAGAAATGCTGGAATATTCAGTATATGTTGTCTCCTTACAGTGATACTCCTTCAAAACGCACAATTTTAAGTGCTTCTTATCCCTGGAATCGCAAGAAAATAAATGTATTTTGAAAAATCTTATTAGAAAAAGAACTAAAGCTATAAAATGGAATTCCTTCCACTGATGGGCCACACTAGTGGACTCGTCAGAGGAAAGGGGTGCAATGTTGGTTGTTTAATTTGCAGTGACTCTCACAGAATGAGAACCAAATTATTATGTGCTCACACACGCAATCTTGGATGGTTATTCCGCCCACAGAATGACAACAGAATGTGAGTAATTGACAAACTGGAGTACACAATGCGCCTTCAGCTGAATTGGGTTACGATGAATATCATATTTGCAGCAGTCGTCAAGGCGATTCAGCCCTGTTTCCAGCATAAACGCCTATGCAAAAACGCAGCCAATCATGCCATGGCCTGCCAGTGGAGCGGGGTCCGCGCACCCCTTCCCTCTGACAAGTTCACAGTGGCCCACCAGTAGAAGGGATTCCTATGTCTAGTTCTCTGTATTCTGTTTTCCCCTAACAAGAAGGAATATTATGCAAGTGGGTAGCACCATATGAACCTATGCGTTGTCAATGTTCAGTGCATATGAGTTAAGCAATGTCACTCAATTATCATGATAATTAGATGCCATATTTTACCCTTGTGTCAGAGCATAATATGTGGCATATGGCCATAACCACTCATGCAATCTATAATTTATGAATAACTATGACTAACAGATTAACTTACCTTTGTTGCATAGGCATGCTGATTGCATGTCCCAGTCAGGTCAATCGATAGATGGTGGGTGTCCAGATGTTGAAAGAGCAAGGCATAGGGGGTTTTGGTGTTACATCACATGTCATGGTGCATATGCTCAGGTGTTCAAACCCACTCACCTGGTCATCCGAGGCAAATAAAAATTGCATCTGGCAGCTTAAAAGTGCAGAGTCAGTCGCCCAACAGGCGAGTAAAAATTTTTTTGAAGCACTTCAATGGTATTTCAGTTGTCTGTGACTTGATATCAACTGCAATATATAGACTCCATGGTCATGTTGTCTGTGACTTGATATCAACTGCAATATATAGACTCCATGGTCATGTTGTCTGTGACTTGATATCAACTGCAATATAGACTCCATGGTCATGTTGTCTGTGACTTGATATCAACTGCAATATAGACTCCATGGTCATGTTGTCTGTGACTTGATATCAACTGCAATATAGACTCCATGGTCATGTTGTCTGTGACTTGATATCAACTGCAATATAGACTCCATGGTCATGTTGTCTGTGACTTGATATCAACTGCAATATAGACTCCATGGTCATGTTGTCTGTGACTTGATATCAACTGCAATATAGACTCCATGGTCATGTTGTCTGTGACTTGATATCAACTGCAATATAGACTCCATGGTCATGTTGTCTGTGACTTGATATCAACTGCAATATAGACTCCATGGTCATGTTGTCTGTGACTTGATATCAACTGCAATATAGACTCCATGGTCATGTTGTCTGTGACTTGATATCAACTGCAATATAGACTCCATGGTCATGTTGTCTGTGACTTGATATCAACTGCAATATAGACTCCATGGTCATGTTGTCTGTGACTTGATATCAACTGCAATATAGACTCCATGGTCATGTTGTCTGTGACTTGATATCAACTGCAATATAGACTCCATGGTCATGTTGTCTGTGACTTGATATCAACTGCAATATAGACTCCATGGTCATGTTGTCTGTGACTTGATATCAACTGCAATATAGACTCCATGGTCATGTTGTCTGTGACTTGATATCAACTGCAATATAGACTCCATGGTCATGTTGTCTGTGACTTGATATCAACTGCAATATAGACTCCATGGTCATGTTGTCTGTGACTTGATATCAACTGCAATATAGACTCCATGGTCATGTTGTCTGTGACTTGATATCAACTGCAATATAGACTCCATGGTCATGTTGTCTGTGACTTGATATCAACTGCAATATAGACTCCATGGTCATGTTGTCTGTGACTTGATATCAACTGCAATATAGACTCCATGGTCATGTTGTCTGTGACTTGATATCAACTGCAATATAGACTCCATGGTCATGTTGTCTGTGACTTGATATCAACTGCAATATAGACTCCATGGTCATGTTGTCTGTGACTTGATATCAACTGCAATATAGACTCCATGGTCATGTTGTCTGTGACTTGATATCAACTGCAATATATAGACTCCATGGTCATGTTGTCTGTGACTTGATATCAACTGCAATATAGACTCCATGGTCATGTTGTCTGTGACTTGATATCAACTGCAATATATAGACTCCATGGTCATGTTGTCTGTGACTTGATATCAACTGCAATATAGACTCCATGGTCATGTTGTCTGTGACTTGATATCAACTGCAATATATAGACTCCATGGTCATGTTGTCTGTGACTTGATATCAACTGCAATATAGACTCCATGGTCATGTTGTCTGTGACTTGATATCAACTGCAATATATAGACTCCATGGTCATGTTGTCTGTGACTTGATATCAACTGCAATATAGACTCCATGGTCATGTTGTCTGTGACTTGATATCAACTGCAATATATAGACTCCATGGTCATGTTGTCTGCTGCTGTGTCCGCTTTGTTTCTAGTCTGTTGTTAACAAGCTGCGAGAGTTCAGATTGTGATTTGGTCCGCTGTGTTTCTAGTCTGTTGTTAACAAGCTGCGAGAGTTCAGATTGTGATTTGGGCTTCTTTTGCAATGAGCTGAAAATATAAGTCAGCGTTCTGGACCAGCAGCTTCGATGTGTGTTCGCCATGCGTACAAGCAATGCAAGTAAACCACCACCAGAAAAAAGAAAAGATAAAGAGAATGGTTGAAGAGGATGACAGTATGGCAGAGTGAAATTCTAAAACTACTTCTATTCTCAAGTTCCATAATTGATATAACTTTTCTCCCATCTCTCCCGCCCCTGGGATTGAACCACGGCACAGCGCCTCGCTGCAAAGCCCAGGGAGGTGTAGATTGTCTAGCATTGCAGCAAGGCGCTGTGCCGTGGTTCAATCCCAGGGGCGGGAGAGATGGGAGAAAAGTTATGTTGATCGAGGAAAATTGCTGCGACCCTGTCTTGTCACTTTGTCTGGTATGAATGTGTGCATGATTGTGCATGAATGCATAGGTGAACATCGATTGATGCACCTGTTGGTTAAACGTCTTTACGTGCCAACAAGAATGAAAGTTGTGATGTCTGTGGGATCTTCCCAGAAATCCATGGTGTTTAGTTTACGCCATAATTGATAGTTGTGCCATTTTGTGCCAGAATGCCATGTGAAGTTTCCTCGTCAGTTTTGACTTGGTTCATGTTGAACTGTTTACATAACTATTCTGCTCTATAGTTTATAGCCTCCTACCTGGTGAGATTCTAGTGTGAATTTCTTTTTGTTAATCTTAATTTGTAGTTTTAAACAGTTCTGAATCGGATCTTGTTTTGTTGATGTGAACTAAAGTTCTGATGTTTTGTTGATTCATTTCATTTTCAGTTTTCTAGTCAGGTCTTTACATTTAAAGCTGGATATGCTTAGTTGATTTTACTGTGCAAAATGCATTGCATAGACATTTTGAGTCAGTATGTTTGGAATCTGCATTTGCTTTTCGATGCATTTGTGTACTGAAGGCAGGCTAGTAAAAAAGCTTGTGGGCTGGTAACTTTTGTGTCCAACTAGCCCGGCAAGCTAGCAAGCCCAATACTTTTGAACACCCCTGTGTATATGCAATGCAATGTAATGTAAATCATATGTGCAGGTTTAAAGGCCAATGACCTGACACCAGAGCAGATCAACTACGTGGTCTGTACCCACGGCCATTCTGATCATGTGGGAAACCTGAACCTCTTCCCCAATTCTGTGCACATTGTCAGCCATGACATCTGTGTTGGGGACCAGTACTTCACCCACGACTTCAAGGCAGTGAGTAGGAAAGAAAGATATGTACATGTATACTGTATATGAGCAGGCTGGCAGGCAGGCAGGTGGACAGACACCCAGATGGATGAAAGGACAGACATGCACATGCAGATGCAGACACATGCATAGACAGATGGACTGCTTGATGAATGGGTGCATAGTCAAACAAACACAGTGGTGTACAGATGGGCATGCACAAATACAGTCAAATACAATCATACAGACACTTGCATGTACAAAAACTCTAAACGAAATAGAGAGAGACAAGTGTGAGAACTTGGAGAATTCTCTTGGTGAATCAGTATTTCTCCCTCATGTTTCTCCTCATCTTTGGCAACTTTTCGTGAAAGATATATGTGGAAGAGTGCATGGAGTGTGTCATTGCTAGGCAGTGGGGGTGGGTGGATGCCGCCTCTGTGACGTGTGAACTGTGTGTATGCTTTGCATTCCCTATGAGGTGTGTGTATTGTATTTGCATACAAACAGGACACATCCCTCATGATGTATGTAATGTATATACAAGGCATCCCCTTTAAGATGCATTTACATGTGATGTATTCCCTTTGAGATACATTTGCTCTACATACACGGCATGGCTTTTGAGATGCATGCACTTTGTGTACAGGGCATTCCCTATGAAATAGACGACATGGTGGAGGTGGTGGCCACCCCAGGCCACACTGCTGGAGACGTCTCTGTCATTGTCAAGCAGACAGAGAAGGGCACCGTGGCCATTACAGGCAAGTAACCACTACTAACCACTTTGATCCAGTCTGTAACTTTTCATGACCCATTAGTAGTAGTCAGCTTTCCTTATTTTCTGTGCCTGGCACTGGCTTCTTGCCTCCCTGCATACAGCACGCAGGCCTCGGCTCTGTATGTAAAACTTTACCTTCACCTGGTACTGGCTTCTTGCCTCCCTGCATACAGCACGCAGGCCTCGGCTCTGTATGTAAAACTTTACCTTCACCTGGTACTGGCTTCTTGCCTCCCTGCACACAGCACGCAGGCCTCGGCTCTGTATGTAAAACTTTACCTTCACCTGGTACTGGCTTCTTGCCTCCCTGCATACAGCACGCAGGCCTCGGCTCTGTATGTAAAACTTTACCTTCACCTGGTACTGGCTTCTTGCCTCCCTGCATACAGCACGCAGGCCTCGGCTCTGTATGTAAAACTTTACCTTCACCTGGTACTGGCTTCTTGCCTCCCTGCACACAGCACGCAGGCCTCGGCTCTGTATGTAAAACTTTACCTTCACCTGGTACTGGCTTCTTGCCTCCCTGCATTCAGCACGCAGGCCTCGGCTCTGTATGTAAAACTTTACCTTCATCTGGCACTGGCTTCTTGCCTCCCTGCACACAGCACGCAGGCCTCGGCTCTGTATGTAAAACTTTACCTTCACCTGGTACTGGCTTCTTGCCTCCCTGCATACAGCACGCAGGCCTCGGCTCTGTATGTAAAACTTTACCTTCACCTGGTACTGGCTTCTTGCCTCCCTGCATACAGCACGCAGGCCTCGGCTCTGTATGTAAAACTTTACCTTCACCTGGTACTGGCTTCTTGCCTCCCTCATACAGCACGCAGGCCTCGGCTCTGTATGTAAAACTTTACCTTCACCTGGTACTGGCTTCTTGCCTCCCTGCATACAGCACGCAGGCCTCGGCTCTGTATGTAAAACTTTACCTTCACCTGGTACTGGCTTCTTGCCTCCCTGCATACAGCACGCAGGCCTCGGCTCTGTATGTAAAACTTTACCTTCATCTGGCACTGGCTTCTTGCCTCCCTGCACACAGCACGCAGGCCTCGGCTCTGTATGTAAAACTTTACCTTCATCTGGCACTGGCTTCTTGCCTCCCTGCACACAGCACGCAGGCCTCGGCTCTGTATGTAAAACTTTACCTTCATCTGGCACTGGCTTCTTGCCTCCCTCATACAGCACGCAGGCCTCGGCTCTGTATGTAAAACTTTACCTTCACCTGGTACTGGCTTCTTGCCTCCCTGCATACAGCACGCAGGCCTCGGCTCTGTATGTAGAACTTTACCTTCATCTGGTACTGGCTTCTTGCCTCCCTGCATACAGCACGCAGGCCTCGGCTCTGTATGTAAAACTTTACCTTCATCTGGCACTGGCTTCTTGCCTCCCTGCACACAGCACGCAGGCCTCGGCTCTGTATGTAAAACTTTACCTTCATCTGGCACTGGCTTCTTGCCTCCCTGCATACAGCACGCAGGCCTCGGCTCTGTATGTAAAACTTTACCTTCACCTGGTACTGGCTTCTTGCCTCCCTGCATACAGCACGCAGGCCTCGGCTCTGTATGTAAAACTTTACCTTCATCTGGTACTGGCTTCTTGCCTCCCTGCATACAGCACGTAGGCCTCGGCTCTGTATGTAAAACTTTACCTTCATCTGGTACTGGCTTCTTGCCTCCCTGCACACAGCACGCAGGCCTCGGCTCTGTATGTAAAACTTTACCTTCACCTGGTACTGGCTTCTTGCCTCCCTGCATACAGCACGCAGGCCTCGGCTCTGTATGTAAAACTTTACCTTCATCTGGTACTGGCTTCTTGCCTCCCTGCATACAGCACGTAGGCCTCGGCTCTGTATGTAAAACTTTACCTTCACCTGGTACTGGCTTCTTGCCTCCCTGCACACAGCACGCAGGCCTCGGCTCTGTATGTAAAACTTTACCTTCATCTGGTACTGGCTTCTTGCCTCCCTGCACACAGCACGCAGGCCTCGGCTCTGTATGTAAAACTTTACCTTCACCTGGTACTGGCTTCTTGCCTCCCTGCACACAGCACGCAGGCCTCGGCTCTGTATGTAAAACTTTACCTTCACCTGGTACTGGCCTCTTGCCTCCCTGCATACAGCACGCAGGCCTCGGCTCTGTATGTAAAACTTTACCTTCACCTGGTACTGGCTTCTTGCCTCCCTGCACACAGCACGCAGGCCTCGGCTCTGTATGTAAAACTTTACCTTCATCTGGTACTGGCTTCTTGCCTCCCTGCACACAGCACGCAGGCCTCGGCTCTGTATGTAAAACTTTACCTTCACCTGGTACTGGCTTCTTGCCTCCCTGCATACAGCACGCAGGCCTCGGCTCTGTATGTAAAACTTTACCTTGCCTCCCTGCATACAGCACGCAGGCCTCGGCTCTGTATGTAAAACTTTACCTTGCCTCCCTGCATACAGCACGCAGGCCTCGGCTCTGTATGTAAAACTTTACCTTGCCTCCCTGCATACAGCACGCAGGCCTCGGCTCTGTATGTAAAACTTTACCTTGCCTCCCTGCATTCAGCACGCAGGCCTCGGCTCTGTATGTAAAACTTTACCTTGCCTCCCTGCATTCAGCACGCAGGCCTCGGCTCTGTATGTAAAACTTTACCTTCACCTGGTACTGGCTTCTTGCCTCCCTGCATACAGCATGCAGGCCTCGGCTCTGTATGTAAAACTTTACCTTGCCTCCCTGCATTCAGCACGCAGGCCTCGGCTCTGTATGTAAAACTTTACCTTCATCTGGTACTGGCTTCTTGCCTCCCTGCATACAGCACGCAGGCCTCGGCTCTGTATGTAAAACTTTACCTTCATCTGGTACTGGCTTCTTGCCTCCCTGCATACAGCACGCAGGCCTCGGCTCTGTATGTAAAACTTTACCTTCACCTGGTACTGGCTTCTTGCCTCCCTGCATACAGCACGCAGGCCTCGGCTCTGTATGTAAAACTTTACCTTGCCTCCCTGCATACAGCACGCAGGCCTCGGCTCTGTATGTAAAACTTTACCTTGCCTCCCTGCATTCAGCACGCAGGCCTCGGCTCTGTATGTAAAACTTTACCTTGCCTCCCTGCATACAGCACGCAGGCCTCGGCTCTGTATGTAAAACTTTACCTTCATCACTCTCAGGATAGACTGGGTGACTAGGGAAAGACCACCAAAAACTAAATATTGGGATTCGGGTCATCTGGGTATGTAAGGCCGTAACAGCAGCCGCTGATACAGGGCAGTGTAGGCAGGAGAGGGCAACACGGACCATGGTAGCTCAGCTGGTAGAACATTTCGGGCACTATCCGAAAGGTCGCGGGTTCAGTACCCGCCATTGGTCTTACATTTTTTCCTGTCTGTCCCATGCAGGGCCTCGGCTCTGTATGTTAAATCTTTCCTTAATACTGCACATTGTCTGTCCCATGCAGGGCCTCGGCTCTATATGTTAAATCTTTCCTTAATACTGCACATTGTGTAGCTGTCTTCCCCTTGAGCTGCAGCATCTGGTGTAGACATCACACCAGGTATTATCTCTCTACATCCTGTCACTACCCAGTTTTCATGTCATAATATGTTTGATTTCAACTTACTGCTCCATTTGCAAACAAAATGTCCGCAAATTCTGCATAGCAACCATTCCCTTTGCATACTTAGCATTTTAGATTCACTTTGCTTGTGTCTTGGCCAAACTGATCTTAATCTGCAAATGTCATTCCCGAGGGTCTGTTTTATTCCATCATTGCACACTGCATTCCAGGTGACCTGTTTGAGTGCCTGGGAGACCTTGAAGACCCTGACCTCTGGCAGAGCAAGAGTGATGCTCCAGAGCTGCAGCAGCAGAGCCGCATCCGCATCCTGCGTGAAGCAGACCACATCGTTCCTGGCCATGGCCCCATGTTTGCCGTCCCTGCTGAGTACAAGCGGCGACTGCGGGTGATCATGTACTATGAAAAGACGACGGTCACTGAGGGTTCCACCACTGCCATCAGCAGCCAGTACGAAGTGGTGGAGATGGAGTGAATGGCCAAAGATGGTGGCAGTGGTAATTGTGAGGAGTTTATGGATTTAGAGTCTTGGTAAGAGAAGGAATTGATGTTCAATTAGTAATGACTAATAGACTGTTTTGACTGTCTGCAAATGCGCTTGCAAGTAAAGCCCAGGTGTCGAGACCCGCTTGTAATGCAAGGCTACTTGTGAAGAACATTCATGTTGATTTTGAATGTCATTCTTCTATCCTTGCATTATTTAAAAATGAAAGTAAGATATAAAAAAATGCCTTTTTAAGTTTGAGGAATGTTTTTGGATATTACTTGCACATTTATGGAAGAATGGTTTTGTTTTTTTTCTTTTCAGAATTGTAGCTTTCCGTTAGAAGTGTGCATGTTCTCAGTTCTTAATTGGTGTACTCAGGATAGTGATCATCTCAGGTGTGTGTTGTTGACCCATTGTTGCTTACATAGGATGCATAGTTACAGACACTTAAGTGTACAGAGGAAGATAAATTCGTGCTTGTCAGCAACCTGACTTTGTTGTCTACCAGATGCTGTTGTTTTTGCAGCATATTGAAATACCTCTCTGGAGGAGATGATGAACCTGAAGCAACCACCACTGAGTAAAACATGACCCTGAACCTCTGTATACAATAGGGAAAAAAACAAACAGAAGAAACTTTCTCTATCCCACTAAAGGGTGCCAAATGTGTCAATGAAAAAAATCACCACTATGCTTTAGGAAATGTGCAACATTAGTCAACATCCTCTGCCCGACTGCATCAACCATGTGCTACAGGAAGCTGGGAGCATGCACAGAGGGAACATTGAGACTAATTAGCAAAACTTACTTGGATTTGGGAACAGGGTGTATCCCCAGTAAAGTTTCCTGTTTGCACCTTCCTTACATTGATCAGTAACATGCAGCGTTAGAATCCTAATCCTGAAGTCTCTCCATTGCAGTGAATGGCCCTCCTAAAATCAATGGATTCATTCTGCTTCATCTCCTACTCCCTGGTTATGGCTGGTTTTAAACTCTTGTAAGACGTGGCAGTCTGTGACTGAGGGACTTGAAGGGTTGCGTTGTATTACTAGTCCCTACCTGGAGGTGTGACATTCTTGCCTTCATCCCAAGACTGGTCAGTTTTGTGTGGGTTGGGTATTCAGTATTCTCTAGAGCAGTGTCCAGACCAGGCATGGTGATGTAGAAAGAGAAGGGGTGATAGGTGTGAGGACTGCCTAGCTGTGATCTTTTTTAATCAATTTCTCTGGAAGTAGTCGAGGTCTTTTGGGGTTAAACATTTTTTTTTCTTGACATTACGAAGCAATATTCTGAAACTTTCTTTTAGTGTATTTAGAGATTGCTGTGAATATAGAAGTTGGAGTTCAACAGTTAGCTTTTATGAATCCAAACCAAAGTATAGAAAGAGCCAGAAAATTACATGTGGATTATATTAAGGGGAGACATGGGTAAAGAGAGGATTTTTGTACTGCAATGAGTTTTCAAACTTTCATCCATGGCAAATCAAAGATATACATAAAAATAAGAGAAAACCACTTTTGCTCAATGGAAAAAAAGTAGATCATCTGACAATTATTCAAATAACACCATTTTCTTTTCTTTTAATAAAGATACAGCTCAAAAAACTATATGCAGCAAAATAAAAAATTTGGTTTCCTCAGATTTGTCATTTCAAAATCCAAAACTTATCACATCCTTTTGGGAAAATTTCTAATTCTTTTGAAAAGGATATTTACTTATTTTATTTACTCAAAAGAATCTCCATTTTTAGAACTTGTTTAATGTATAGCTGCTGACCTAGGGGCTTGTATCTCAAATCCATGTGATAAAATGTTGCTACAAGCATAAAGAACACACCCTGATAATTACAGATCTGTACAATGCTCCAATTATTTTCTGCATAATTTCAAGTTCATGTATTTTTAATAGTGCCAGCAAATATTCTCCAAGGGTTTAGGTTCTTCTTACACATTTTTACATATTTTCTAGCATGTTTAAAGTATAAAGACTGTTGGGATTATGTTGCTGAGGGTTGAAACAACTCAAAAATGCTCATAAGTCAAAATCACCAGAAAATGACATTTTGACTGTTTTTATAGTGGCGTCTCCCCTTATGGATGATTGATATAAAGCAGTGATTGCTGGTGAAAATTACATTTATTAAAAGATTATTGAAGTGTATGAAATTTCATATGCAAGGAGCACATGTTTATGGTGTGGTGTTGTGGCATTTGTTGGACTTCAGAATATGTGAGGGTGGGTATATAGAAACCAGAGACTCGAGATATGCGAGGGTGGGTATATAGAAACCAAAGACATGTGTCAGCCAGTCAGTCCTGGCAAATGACAGAGGGGTTGGATTTGCTCAAGTGTGCAACATTGTGGCTTTGATTTTATTGCATTTTCAACGCTGTCTGAGGAGACTTTTTGGCTTCCAGAGTGACTGTGTGCATGTTTGAGTTACTGCATGCCCTCCAGCATTGCTCCAGCCAAGCCCCCCTTGCTTGCCGCGGCTTGTGCTTTATGAACTGTGATGATGCATTTCAAGTTCTTTTCGTGCTTTGGAAACTCATTCCATTAATAATCATTTCCTTCAGACCGGTCAACTTCAGCATCAGCTGTTGCCATACAATTATATCAACTTGATTCACATGAATGTGTGCTCCCACTGTTGTAAGCAGTCATGTACTTGAAGTGTCAAGCAGGCTATTTTTGACTGCTCAGTCATTTCAGTTTTGAATTGTCAACAAAGTGACTGTGTGGATCTGAGATTGTAATGTATAGCGAATTTCAGCAAGGGGATTTTCTCACATTCTGAGCCTGCTATTGATACTATAGAGGCAAGTCTTTTGGGGCATGTCCTCAGTGATCTTCCCCCAGAGGCCAAGTCCCCAGTGGTGTCCTCAGTGATCTTCCCCCAGAGGCCAAGTCCCCAGTGGTGTCCTCAGTGATCTTCCCCCAGAGGCCAAGTCCCCAGTGGTGGCATGGGAAATGCACACCTGCCTATCGTTACGGATTTTCCCGTATTTTTACGGATTTTGGACCTCAAATACAGAAATACGCAGAGGCCTAAAAAATACGGGTTTTGACACCATTTGCAATATTTAAAAAATGTGTCTCAGTAATAAAGCATTTAGATAATGAAGCGCTGAGAACAGGTGTAACAGAGTTACCGGCCTTTGTTTTTATTTTGGCATGGACGAATGGATGAAGAGTGGGCAGCAGTTGGGAAGATGGAGCCACACAAAGAGCCAAATTTGGGTCCCGGAATACAGATTATACAGAAACTGTAAATCTGGGGTAGGCACGTCTGGAAATGATGCATTTGGCCATTATTCTGGGGAGGTTTCGAGAAATTACGATGGGCCGGATTTCCTTTGAAATTAGGCAGCTTTCCTGCTTTTCTGAACCTAACGAGGACTTAAATTTCACCACGCACACAAGACTTTCAACCAACCCTGGAACCCAAATGACCCTGACACGCCCAGAAAGTAAAATTTGCTTCATGTTTGTCTTAAGAAATTGGCCAATAAATGTTGCATATTGCAGATATATTTATGATTGTGTAAGAAAAGGGATGGAATAGAGGAATAGGATGTAGACGTGTACCTCCAAAGGGGCAGAGAAATTTTTTAAAAGGTTTTTCGTAGTGTTCTACATAATGGACAATAATTTTCATTTGCTCCAAATGTTCAAGGAACCAAGCACACATCCAGATTGTGTATTGACTGTCAGTGTCGTAGCCCAAGCCGGTTGGGCTGCACTGTCCAGGAAAGTTCAATTGTCGGTCCATTCATGCACATAGCTAGGTTCAAAGGCTAATGATCATGCATTCATTTATTGATCTTGCAAAAATAAGCTTGATGTCATGAACTTGGTGCTGAATAAAGCAATTTTAGTTTCACATATGCTTTGTACGACTCTTCTGTTTCATCGTCTTCAACTTGCCATGATGATCACCAGATGAAAATGTAGGTTGCAGAATAAACTACCACTTCCCTGACTTTGAAAACCCAAGCTCCAGCCTAAAGATAAACCCAAAACCCAGTCTTTAATTATAGTTTATTCGCATGAGGTATGTATGCATATTTACATGTATGTACAGTACCATAATCTGGAAAGTGGGACACAGTAGACTGGGGGATCACAGATCCAAAGATTAGAATCCAAAATATACTCCAAGAATATGAACACACGACGTGTACGTGAAGCAGGCTTTGATTTCATGCCATTTACACAAAGCAGAAACGTCAGAATGCAGCTGTACAGCATCAGGCACTGATATTGAACAGACTTGGCACTGTCCACTATTGATAATTAGCACAGGTAGGGCAGGGCCACAAATCCTCTCATATAAATATATATATACTTATATATATATATATACACATATATACACAGAATCCTATTTGGACAATCATGGTGCTCTAATGCAGTGCAAAATAAATAAAGCAATGTGCCATTCTAAAATCATTGGCAGATAAACTTTCATCACAGACTTGTGGTGCAGGCCAACTTTTGATTTTGAACAAGATTCACAGGTACGAATCTGAATAAATACAGATACCTTGCTTTATGTATTGCTGGAATAATTTTTCCATATATTTCAAGTCTAACATTTCCACTTGGTCCTGGAAATGTTCCAGGTAATGAAATAAACTGTGCTAAAATCTGAACATTCCAAGTAAGTACAAAGAATTACACAAACACAATTTAAATAGACTTTTGTCACAAATTATTTAAACAAGACCTGTACCCATGAACAAAAAACCTAAATTGAACAATTTTTCCTTATCCAAAGCAGAAATATTTATTACAAATACCTTTCCCAAGCAAATGGGCAATATTGTGAAGAAAAGATAATCCAACTTCTAATTTTCTTACATTAGCAGAAAATGGTTCAAATTTCATAAATGCAGAATTTTAATACTTGATATATCAAATGCTTGTCGTTTAGAGATTCCAGTGCATGGGATGTCAGATCAATTTGTTTCTTCAACACTTTAATACCGAATAAAGCTTTATTTCTGGATGCCTCAGAGAAACATTTCTGATGAGAAATAATTTGCGTAACACCTTGCTGGAAAAGCTATTTGCATGAAGCACATTCTAGGGTCATTTAGTCCCAGCATTCAAACACCTTGCTGGAAAAGCTATTTGCATGAAGCACATTCTAGGGTCATTTAGTCCCAGCATCAAACACCATTGGTGCCCAAAGGGGGCTTTAGTTTTAATAACTACCTTTTCCACCTTTGGTTCTCTATGATCAGCCCACTGATCAGTGTTCATTGACTAGACTCTACTCCTCAGCACTAGACCAGTCACAGCACCACACCACAATTCATTATGTTTACTTGAAAGATCAATCCATACACCTTGTGCAGCCACACAAATACAAAAACACGGGAATATTCCTCACTACTCCAATGTAGGATTCCAAGAGCAATGATGTGGATAACCTACAACATGTGTCCTGTTGTGTCAGTTCATTATACACATTAAAGTAATCAATTTTGTCTATGATGCTTGAATGCTTATCAGGAATGTCCATGGTAGACCACTTCATGAAGAGAAACCACAGATTAATCAATAGTTTGTTTTTAACTTAGCCAACATTATGAATATGTGCCAGTGGACTTCAGCATTGACACTATCACAGCAATACTTTCCTATGATAGACTCGCAAACTCAAATCTGCCGTCTTTCACATGTGCACTCCACATTTCACATTCATTCATTCCTAGCGGCTTTGAATTAAAGACACTTCCAAATGGTTTGCAACTATAGGAGATTCAGAAAAGGATAAAATGTATCTGCAGTGCAATGGTCCATAGCTTCAGGTTACACCCCATGCTCCTTCAGAGTTACCATTTCCTCTTCTTTTTTAAAACATAAAATGATCATGTCATCTGCACAAGCAACCGAAGAACTAACAATGACAAAGGATGATGACATTCAAGTCTCTGCAATTGTTCCCAATGCCAAACAGTAGAGAGCTTCTTTTGAAGACAGTTCTGTCAATGCAGCTATCAGGACTGTCTCCAGGGGAAGGAACTCTCCTCCACTCTGCTCAGTCAGATCAGGCTGATCTCCCCTTTGCAGTGGGCACAGCAGTTGAGGGTCAGGTTGTCAAAATTGACTTGAGGATGGTAGCGCTCGATTTTTCCAGCCTTGGACAGAGGCAGCGAGGCAAAATTCACCGTGTCCAGGTCCACCTTCCTTGATAGCAGCTGCAGCAGATGCAAGGAACAAAATCCAGTTATAGGAGCCAAACATCTACTGAATTATACAAATTAGACCAATCCTGTCAACAGTGCTGCACAAGGGTGTGTGCAGCAAGCAACATGTGTAGACCAACAATACTGCAACAGAATGAATGAATGAATGAAAGTATGATTGAAGATGGATGGATGGAGTTTTACAGCCTATCAGCCTTTGAAGGCTATGTAAGGCCATTGAACACGAAAGTCACAAGAACGGTTTAGAGTAAGTGCAAATCAAGTCACGGTGTCCCTAGTTATTCTCCTCTTACAACTAGCGTAGGGAGACATGGTGGGTCTGTTCTGACCCCCAACCCACAGGGAGACATGGTGGGTCTATTCTGACCCCCAACCCACAGGGAGACATGGTGGGTCTATTCTGACCCCCAACCCACAGGGAGACATGGTGGATCTATTCTGACCCCCAACCCACAGGGAGACATGGTGGATCTATTCTGACCCCCAACCCACAGGGAGACATGGTGGGTCTATTCTGACCCCCAACCCACAGGGAGACATGGTGGATCTATTCTGACCCCCAACCCACAGGGAGACATGGTGGATCTATTCTGACCCCCAACCCACAGGGAGACATGGTGGGTCTGTTCTGACCCCCAACCCACAGGGAGACATGGTGGGTCTGTTCTGACCCCCAACCCACAGGGAGACATGGTGGATCTGTTCTGACCCCCAACCCACAGGGAGACATGGTGGGTCTGTTCTGACCCCCAACCCACAGGGAGACATGGTGGGTCTGTTCTGACCCCCAACCCACAGGGAGACATGGTGGGTCTGTTCTGACCCCCAACCCACAGGGAGACATGGTGGATCTATTCTGACCCCCAACCCACAGGGAGACATGGTGGATCCATTCTGACCCCCAACCCACAGGGAGACATGGTGGATCTGTTCTGACCCCCAACCCACAGGGAGACATGGTGGGTCTGTTCTGACCCCCAACCCACAGGGAGACATGGTGGGTCTGTTCTGACCCCCAACCCACAGGGAGACATGGTGGGTCTGTTCTGACCCCCAACCCACAGGGAGACATGGTGGATCTATTCTGACCCCCAACCCACAGGGAGACATGGTGGATCTATTCTGACCCCCAACCCACAGGGAGACATGGTGGGTCTATTCTGACCCCCAACCCACAGGGAGACATGGTGGATCTATTCTGACCCCCAACCCACAGGGAGACATGGTGGATCTGTTCTGACCCCCAACCCACAGGGAGACATGGTGGATCTATTCTGACCCCCAACCCACAGGGAGACATGGTGGATCTATTCTGACCCCCAACCCACAGGGAGACATGGTGGATCTATTCTGACCCCCAACCCACAGGGAGACATGGTGGATCTGTTCTGACCCCCAACCCACAGGGAGACATGGTGGGTCTGTTCTGACCCCCAACCCACAGGGAGACATGGTGGGTCTGTTCTGACCCCCAACCCACAGGGAGACATGGTGGGTCTGTTCTGACCCCCAACCCACAGGGAGACATGGTGGGTCTGTTCTGACCCCCAACCCACAGGGAGACATGGTGGGTCTGTTCTGACCCCCAACCCACAGGGAGACATGGTGGGTCTGTTCTGACCCCCAACCCACAGGGAGACATGGTGGATCTATTCTGACCCCCAACCCACAGGGAGACATGGTGGATCTATTCTGACCCCCAACCCACAGGGAGACATGGTGGATCTATTCTGACCCCCAACCCACAGGGAGACATGGTGGATCTATTCTGACCCCCAACCCACAGGGAGACATGGTGGATCCATTCTGACCCCCAACCCACAGGGAGACATGGTGGATCTATTCTGACCCCCAACCCACAGGGAGACATGGTGGGTCTGTTCTGACCCCCAACCCACAGGGAGACATGGTGGATCTATTCTGACCCCCAACCCACAGGGAGACATGGTGGATCTATTCTGACCCCCAACCCACAGGGAGACATGGTGGATCTATTCTGACCCCCAACCCGCAGGGAGACATGGTGGATCTATTCTGACCCCCAACCCACAGGGAGACATGGTGGATCTATTCTGACCCCCAACCCACAGGGAGACATGGTGGATCTATTCTGACCCCCAACCCACAGGGAGACATGGTGGATCTATTCTGACCCCCAACCCACAGAGGGAGAATGACTGAGTGCTGCCTATCTGCCTTTGTAGGCTATGTAAGGCCACCACTACAAAATTACTAAAGCTTGTAACAGCAAGAGCAAGTCTCAAGTTGCCCACTTATTTGCCTTGTAAGAATTGCGTGCATAGACAGTGGGTCTATTCTTAACCCTAGAAATACAGAAAGGTTCTCTGCTTTCAGAAACCCTCTCCACAGCACTGTCAGCCCTGACAGGCACTCACAGAGCAATGGAAAGCAGTCAATTAGTTCTTAGGTCAACCTATTACTCATTCATAGTTTGTAGTCATCCCATTCCAACCGATCAAAGCTTCATTTCATGTGTCTCCTTTACATTGCTGTTGATCCAAAGTGCTCTCTGTGCCTTCCAAAAGTATGCTCTACAATCAGTATCGTCAATACTAATATAAATACTGAAACATTTCAAGCCCACAATGGAGAAAAGAAATATGCTGTTCATATGTGCCATCTTAGAGTTAGATACTGTAAAATGCATCAAGGAATAGAGCATACAACTTTGCAGCACAACACAGCATACCAACATCCACACAGAGTTCACAAAGAAAAAAAGTTATTACAACTGCTTACCTCATTGGCATGGGCCTCAGCCTGAGTCATGCCGGATTGCCAGGAATCCTCCATGGGCACCACAGCATGCAGACTGATGTGACTTGGCAGCAAACGGAAGCGGATGGTCTCTGCAAACTGCTGTGTTGTCTTCGCCAGGCTCAAGGCATTGGCTGAGGGCAATGAGGTGGGTGACCTCTGGGAGTTCAAGGGGTCAAAGGCCTCCTTCACCTGCTGCAGACACCTGGAAGGAAAGCCAGAGCTATGCTTGGTATGCTGGATATGCTTGGTATGCTTGGTATGCTGGGTATGCTTGGTATGCTTGGTATGCTGGATATGCTTGGTATGCTGGATATGCTTGGTATGCTGGATATGCTTGGTATGCTGGATATGCTTGGTATGCTTGGTATGCTTGGTATGCTGGATATGCTTGGTATGCTTGGTATGCTTGGTATGCTGGATATGCTTGGTATGCTGGATATGCTTGGTATGCTGGATATGCTTGGTATGCTGGATATGCTTGGTATGCTGGATATGCTTGGTATGCTGGATATGCTTGGTATGCTGGATATGCTTGGTATGCTTGGTATGCTGGATATGCTTGGTATGCTTGGTATGCTTGGTATGCTTGGTATGCTTGGTATGCTGGATATGCTTGGTATGCTGGATATGCTTGGTATGCTGGATATGCTTGGTATGCTGGATATGCTTGGTATGCTTGGTATGCTGGATATGCTTGGTATGCTTGGTATGCTGGATATGCTTGGTATGCTTGGTATGCTGGATATGCTTGGTATGCTGGATATGCTTGGTATGCTGGATATGCTTGGTATGCTGGATATGCTTGGTATGCTGGATATGCTTGGTATGCTTGGTATGCTGGATATGCTTGGTATGCTGGATATGCTGGGTATGCTGGATATGCTTGGTATGCTGGATATGCTTGGTATGCTGGATATGCTTGGTATGCTGGATATGCTTGGTATGCTGGATATGCTGGATATGCTTGGTATGCTTGGTATGCTGGATATGCTGGATATGCTGGATATGCTGGATATGCTTGGTATGCTTGGTATGCTGGATATGCTGGGTATGCTGGATATGCTTGGTATGCTGGATATGCTTGGTATGCTGGATATGCTTGGTATGCTGGATATGCTGGGTATGCTTGGTATGCTTGGTATGCTGGATATGCTGGGTATGCTGGATATGCTTGGTATGCTGGATATGCTTGGTATGCTGGATATGCTTGGTATGCTGGATATGCTTGGTATGCTGGATATGCTTGGTATGCTGGATATGCTTGGTATGCTGGATATGCTTGGTATGCTGGATATGCTTGGTATGCTTGGTATGCTGGATATGCTTGGTATGCTTGGTATGCTTGGTATGCTGGATATGCTTGGTATGCTGGATATGCTTGGTATGCTGGATATGCTTGGTATGCTGGATATGCTTGGTATGCTGGATATGCTGGGTATGCTGGATATGCTTGGTATGCTGGATATGCTTGGTATGCTTGGTATGCTTGGTATGCTGGATATGCTTGGTATGCTGGATATGCTTGGTATGCTGGATATGCTTGGTATGCTGGATATGCTTGGTATGCTGGATATGCTGGATATGCTTGGTATGCTGGATATGCTGGATATGCTTGATATGCTGGATATGCTTGGTATGCTTGGTATGCTTGGTATGCTGGATATGCTGGGTATGCTGGATATGCTTGGTATGCTGGATATGCTTGGTATGCTGGGTATGCTTGGTATGCTGGATATGCTGGGTATGCTGGATATGCTTGGTATGCTGGATATGCTTGGTATGCTGGATATGCTTGGTATGCTGGATATGCTTGATATGCTGGATATGCTTGGTATGCTGGATATGCTTGGTATGCTGGATATGCTTGGTATGCTGGATATGCTTGATATGCTGGATATGCTGGATATGCTGGATATGCTTGGTATGCTGGATATGCTTGGTATGCTTGGTATGCAGCATGTGCAAGAGAAATAGATGGTCTAAAACAAGGAGAAAGAGGAGAACAGAAAAGAGTGAGGGAAGAAAGAAGGGGGGATAGAATGAAGGAGGAAAGGAGAAGAAGAGAGGAGGAGAAAGAAGGGAGAATAGGATGATGGATAATGAGTGGAGTTTCATGGTCTATATGAACCTTTGTAGGCCATGAAAGGCTATTGATAATGAAAAATTATTAGAGCTGGTTATGGCAAGTGCAAGTCAGAGCATGATTTCCCTAATTGCATACCTCTTAAATTCTCACAGGGATGTGCAGGGGATTAACTCTTACCCCAACCCACAGGGGGAAGAGGAGCAGGACCAGGTGTAGGAGAGAAAAGGAGCCGGGAGGAGGAGCAGGACCAGGTGTAGAAGAGAAAAGGAGCCGGCAGGAGGAGCAGGACCAGGTGTAGGAGAGAAAAGGAGCCGGCAGGAGGAGTAGGACCAGGTGTAGAAGAGAAAAGGAGCCGGCAGGAGGAGTAGGACCAGGTGTAGAAGAGAAAAGGAGCCGGCAGGAGGAGCAGGACCAGGTGTAGGAGAGAAAAGGAGCCGGCAGGAGGAGTAGGACCAGGTGTAGGAGAGAAAAGGAGCCGGTAGGAGGAGCAGGACCAGGTGTAGAAGAGAAAAGGAGCCGGCAGGAGGTGTAGGACCAGGTGTAGAAGAGAAAAGGAGATGGCAGGATGGATGGATGGGCAGGAGGAGCAGGACCAGGTGTAGGAGAGAAAAGGAGTCGGGAGGAGGAGCAGGACCAGGTGTAGAAGAGAAAAGGAGCCGGGAGGAGGAGTAGGACCAGGTGTAGGAGAGAAAAGGAGCCGGGAGGAGGAGTAGGACCAGGTGTAGGAGAGAAAAGGAGCCGGCAGGAGGAGCAGGACCAGGTGTAGGAGAGAAAAGGAGGAGCAGGACCAGGTGTAGGAGAGAAAAGGAGCCGGCAGAAGGAGTAGGACCAGGTGTAGGAGAGAAAAGGAGCCGGGAGGAGGAGTAGGACCAGGTGTAGGAGAGAAAAGGAGCCGGCAGGAGGTGTAGGACCAGGTGTAGGAGAGAAAAGGAGCCGGCAGGAGGAGTAGGACCAGGTGTAGGAGAGAAAAGGAGCCGGCAGGAGGAGTAGGACCAGGTGTAGAAGAGAAAAGGAGCCGGGAGGAGGTGTAGGACCAGGTGTAGGAGAGAAAAGGAGCCAGGAGGATGGATGGATGGGTAGGAGGAGTAGGACCAGGTGTAGAAGAGAAAAGGAGCCGGCAGGAGGAGCAGGACCAGGTGTAGAAGAGAAAAGGAGCCGGCAGGAGGAGCAGGACCAGGTGTAGGAGAGAAAAGGAGCCGGGAGGAGGAGCAGGACCAGGTGTAGGAGAGAAAAGGAGCCGGCAGGAGGAGTAGGACCAGGTGTAGGAGAGAAAAGGAGCCGGCAGGAGGAGTAGGACCAGGTGTAGGAGAGAAAAGGAGCCGGCAGGAGGAGTAGGACCAGGTGTAGGAGAGAAAAGGAGCCGGCAGGAGGAGCAGGACCAGGTGTAGGGGAGAAAAGGAGCCGGTAGGAGGAGTAGGACCAGGTGTAGAAGAGAAAAGGAGCCGGCAGGAGGAGTAGGACCAGGTGTAGGGGAGAAAAGGAGCCGGTAGGAGGAGTAGGACCAGGTGTAGGGGAGAAAAGGAGCCGGTAGGAGGAGTAGGACCAGGTGTAGGATAGAAAAGGAGCCGGTAGGAGGAGTAGGACCAGGTGTAGGGGAGAAAAGGAGCCAGGAGGAGGAGCAGGACCAGGTGTAGGAGAGAAAAGGAGCCGGGAGGAGGAGTAGGACCAGATGTAGGAGAGAAAAGGAGCCGGGAGGAGGAGCAGGACCAGGTGTAGGAGAGAAAAGGAGCCAGGAGGAGGAGTAGGACCAGGTGTAGGATAGAAAAAGAGCCGGGAGGAGGAGCAGGACCAGGTGTAGGATAGAAAAGGAGCCGGGAGGAGGAGTAGGACCAGGTGTAGGAGAGAAAAGGAGCCGGGAGGAGGTGTAGGACCAGGTGTAGGAGAGAAAAGGAGCCAGGAGGATGGATGGATGGGCAGGAGGAGTAGGACCAGGTGTAGAAGAGAAAAGGAGCCGGGAGGAGGAGTAGGACCAGGTGTAGGAGAGAAAAGGAGCCGGCAGGAGGAGTAGGACCAGGTGTAGAAGAGAAAAGGAGCCGGCAGGAGGAGTAGGACCAGGTGTAGGATAGAAAAAGAGCCGGGAGGAAGATGGACAGAAAAAGAAATGGATATCTGCCTGAAGCCTCCATTGTTGGGGGGAGTGCTGAAGCCCCTGTGCTTAAAAGACGCCAGGCCAGTGCATTCCCGCATGGAAAGCCCAAAGCAGCATCTGTGTGATGTACTTTATCTGCAGTTGCAAACAAGCTTTCCCCAGGCCAACCAGATGGTTCTCCAAAGATATGTACACTTTTACAAAATTCAATGCTTTGTTAAGACAAACAAATAAACTAACTGATATATTTCTCTGTCTCCTATTCATGGCGGCATTCAATAAGCTGTGAGGGAAAATAACCCAAGATCTATAATTAAATACACAGCATACATAGTTTTTACGAATGATCAGTTTTCTGAAAGTGTGCAAAGTGCATTTTAAGGGGGGATACGGCAGTGCAAACTCAATATTTTCTTGATTTTCGTCGATGTTGGGACTATTGCAGATTTGAATTGCATAACCATCCTACTAACCAGTGCTGGTCTTTATAAGTGTGAAATGTGCTCGAAAATATTTATAAAATCTTAAAATGTACACTACCTGTCA
>JAWQFJ010001492.1:5749-13249 GCA_034096865.1 Theodoxus fluviatilis | reverse complement strand
AACAGTAGGCCCTTTCCCATGAGCACACAACACCACCTTACATTACACTTCTGAATGTCTCACCAACAGTAGGCCCTTTCCCATGAGCACACAACACCACCTTACATTACACTTCTGAATGTCTCACCAACAGTAGGCCCTTTCCCATGAGCACACAACACCACCTTACATTACACTTCTGAATGTCTCACCAACAGTAGGCCCTTTCCCATGAGCACACAACACCACCTTACATTACACTTCTGAATGTCTCACCAACAGTAGGCCCTTTCCCATGAGCACACAACACCACCTTACATTACACTTCTGAATGTCTCACCAACAGTAGGCCCTTTCCCATGAGCACACAACACCACCTTACATTACACTTCTGAATGTCTCACCAACAGTAGGCCCTTTCCCATGAGCACACAACACCACCTTACATTACACTTCTGAATGTCTCACCAACAGTAGGCCCTTTCCCATGAGCACACAACACCACCTTACATTACACTTCTGAATGTCTCACCAACAGTAGGCCCTTTCCCATGAGCACACAACACCACCTTACATTACACTTCTGAATGTCTCACCAACAGTAGGCCCTTTCCCATGAGCACACAACACCACCTTACATTACACTTCTGAATGTCTCACCAACAGTAGGCCCTTTCCCATGAGCACACAACACCACCTTACATTACACTTCTGAATGTCTCACCAACAGTAGGCCCTTTCCCATGAGCACACAACACCACCTTACATTACACTTCTGAATGTCTCACCAACAGTAGGCCCTTTCCCATGAGCACACAACACCACCTTACATTACACTTCTGAATGTCTCACCAACAGTAGGCCCTTTCCCATGAGCACACAACACCACCTTACATTACACTTCTGAATGTCTCACCAACAGTAGGCCCTTTCCCATGAGCACACAACACCACCTTACATTACACTTCTGAATGTCTCACCAACAGTAGGCCCTTTCCCATGAGCACACAACACCACCTTACATTACACTTCTGAATGTCTCACCAACAGTAGGCCCTTTCCCATGAGCACACAACACCACCTTACATTACACTTCTGAATGTCTCACCAACAGTAGGCCCTTTCCCATGAGCACACAACACCACCTTACATTACACTTCTGAATGTCTCACCAACAGTAGGCCCTTTCCCATGAGCACACAACACCACCTTACATTACACTTCTGAATGTCTCACCAACAGTAGGCCCTTTCCCATGAGCACACAACACCACCTTACATTACACTTCTGAATGTCTCACCAACAGTAGGCCCTTTCCCATGAGCACACAACACCACCTTACATTACACTTCTGAATGTCTCACCAACAGTAGGCCCTTTCCCATGAGCACACAACACCACCTTACATTACACTTCTGAATGTCTCACCAACAGTAGGCCCTTTCCCATGAGCACACAACACCACCTTACATTACACTTCTGAATGTCTCACCAACAGTAGGCCCTTTCCCATGAGCACACAACACCACCTTACATTACACTTCTGAATGTCTCACCAACAGTAGGCCCTTTCCCATGAGCACACAACACCACCTTACATTACACTTCTGAATGTCTCACCAACAGTAGGCCCTTTCCCATGAGCACACAACACCACCTTACATTACACTTCTGAATGTCTCACCAACAGTAGGCCCTTTCCCATGAGCACACAACACCACCTTACATTACACTTCTGAATGTCTCACCAACAGTAGGCCCTTTCCCATGAGCACACAACACCACCTTACATTACACTTCTGAATGTCTCACCAACAGTAGGCCCTTTCCCATGAGCACACAACACCACCTTACATTACACTTCTGAATGTCTCACCAACAGTAGGCCCTTTCCCATGAGCACACAACACCACCTTACATTACACTTCTGAATGTCTCACCAACAGTAGGCCCTTTCCCATGAGCACACAACACCACCTTACATTACACTTCTGAATGTCTCACCAACAGTAGGCCCTTTCCCATGAGCACACAACACCACCTTACATTACACTTCTGAATGTCTCACCAACAGTAGGCCCTTTCCCATGAGCACACAACACCACCTTACATTACACTTCTGAATGTCTCACCAACAGTAGGCCCTTTCCCATGAGCACACAACACCACCTTACATTACACTTCTGAATGTCTCACCAACAGTAGGCCCTTTCCCATGAGCACACAACACCACCTTACATTACACTTCTGAATGTCTCACCAACAGTAGGCCCTTTCCCATGAGCACACAACACCACCTTACATTACACTTCTGAATGTCTCACCAACAGTAGGCCCTTTCCCATGAGCACACAACACCACCTTACATTACACTTCTGAATGTCTCACCAACAGTAGGCCCTTTCCCATGAGCACACAACACCACCTTACATTACACTTCTGAATGTCTCACCAACAGTAGGCCCTTTCCCATGAGCACACAACACCACCTTACATTACACTTCTGAATGTCTCACCAACAGTAGGCCCTTTCCCATGAGCACACAACACCACCTTACATTACACTTCTGAATGTCTCACCAACAGTAGGCCCTTTCCCATGAGCACACAACACCACCTTACATTACACTTCTGAATGTCTCACCAACAGTAGGCCCTTTCCCATGAGCACACAACACCACCTTACATTACACTTCTGAATGTCTCACCAACAGTAGGCCCTTTCCCATGAGCACACAACACCACCTTACATTACACTTCTGAATGTCTCACCAACAGTAGGCCCTTTCCCATGAGCACACAACACCACCTTACATTACACTTCTGAATGTCTCACCAACAGTAGGCCCTTTCCCATGAGCACACAACACCACCTTACATTACACTTCTGAATGTCTCACCAACAGTAGGCCCTTTCCCATGAGCACACAACACCACCTTACATTACACTTCTGAATGTCTCACCAACAGTAGGCCCTTTCCCATGAGCACACAACACCACCTTACATTACACTTCTGAATGTCTCACCAACAGTAGGCCCTTTCCCATGAGCACACAACACCACCTTACATTACACTTCTGAATGTCTCACCAACAGTAGGCCCTTTCCCATGAGCACACAACACCACCTTACATTACACTTCTGAATGTCTCACCAACAGTAGGCCCTTTCCCATGAGCACACAACACCACCTTACATTACACTTCTGAATGTCTCACCAACAGTAGGCCCTTTCCCATGAGCACACAACACCACCTTACATTACACTTCTGAATGTCTCACCAACAGTAGGCCCTTTCCCATGAGCACACAACACCACCTTACATTACACTTCTGAATGTCTCACCAACAGTAGGCCCTTTCCCATGAGCACACAACACCACCTTACATTACACTTCTGAATGTCTCACCAACAGTAGGCCCTTTCCCATGAGCACACAACACCACCTTACATTACACTTCTGAATGTCTCACCAACAGTAGGCCCTTTCCCATGAGCACACAACACCACCTTACATTACACTTCTGAATGTCTCACCAACAGTAGGCCCTTTCCCATGAGCACACAACACCACCTTACATTACACTTCTGAATGTCTCACCAACAGTAGGCCCTTTCCCATGAGCACACAACACCACCTTACATTACACTTCTGAATGTCTCACCAACAGTAGGCCCTTTCCCATGAGCACACAACACCACCTTACATTACACTTCTGAATGTCTCACCAACAGTAGGCCCTTTCCCATGAGCACACAACACCACCTTACATTACACTTCTGAATGTCTCACCAACAGTAGGCCCTTTCCCATGAGCACACAACACCACCTTACATTACACTTCTGAATGTCTCACCAACAGTAGGCCCTTTCCCATGAGCACACAACACCACCTTACATTACACTTCTGAATGTCTCACCAACAGTAGGCCCTTTCCCATGAGCACACAACACCACCTTACATTACACTTCTGAATGTCTCACCAACAGTAGGCCCTTTCCCATGAGCACACAACACCACCTTACATTACACTTCTGAATGTCTCACCAACAGTAGGCCCTTTCCCATGAGCACACAACACCACCTTACATTACACTTCTGAATGTCTCACCAACAGTAGGCCCTTTCCCATGAGCACACAACACCACCTTACATTACACTTCTGAATGTCTCACCAACAGTAGGCCCTTTCCCATGAGCACACAACACCACCTTACATTACACTTCTGAATGTCTCACCAACAGTAGGCCCTTTCCCATGAGCACACAACACCACCTTACATTACACTTCTGAATGTCTCACCAACAGTAGGCCCTTTCCCATGAGCACACAACACCACCTTACATTACACTTCTGAATGTCTCACCAACAGTAGGCCCTTTCCCATGAGCACACAACACCACCTTACATTACACTTCTGAATGTCTCACCAACAGTAGGCCCTTTCCCATGAGCACACAACACCACCTTACATTACACTTCTGAATGTCTCACCAACAGTAGGCCCTTTCCCATGAGCACACAACACCACCTTACATTACACTTCTGAATGTCTCACCAACAGTAGGCCCTTTCCCATGAGCACACAACACCACCTTACATTACACTTCTGAATGTCTCACCAACAGTAGGCCCTTTCCCATGAGCACACAACACCACCTTACATTACACTTCTGAATGTCTCACCAACAGTAGGCCCTTTCCCATGAGCACACAACACCACCTTACATTACACTTCTGAATGTCTCACCAACAGTAGGCCCTTTCCCATGAGCACACAACACCACCTTACATTACACTTCTGAATGTCTCACCAACAGTAGGCCCTTTCCCATGAGCACACAACACCACCTTACATTACACTTCTGAATGTCTCACCAACAGTAGGCCCTTTCCCATGAGCACACAACACCACCTTACATTACACTTCTGAATGTCTCACCAACAGTAGGCCCTTTCCCATGAGCACACAACACCACCTTACATTACACTTCTGAATGTCTCACCAACAGTAGGCCCTTTCCCATGAGCACACAACACCACCTTACATTACACTTCTGAATGTCTCACCAACAGTAGGCCCTTTCCCATGAGCACACAACACCACCTTACATTACACTTCTGAATGTCTCACCAACAGTAGGCCCTTTCCCATGAGCACACAACACCACCTTACATTACACTTCTGAATGTCTCACCAACAGTAGGCCCTTTCCCATGAGCACACAACACCACCTTACATTACACTTCTGAATGTCTCACCAACAGTAGGCCCTTTCCCATGAGCACACAACAACACCTTACATTACACTTCTGAATGTCTCACCAACAGTAGGCCCTTTCCCATGAGCACACAACAACACCTTACATTACACTTCTGAATGTCTCACCAACAGTAGGCCCTTTCCCATGAGCACACAACACCACCTTACATTACACTTCTGAATGTCTCACCAACAGTAGGCCCTTTCCCATGAGCACACAACACCACCTTACATTACACTTCTGAATGTCTCACCAACAGTAGGCCCTTTCCCATGAGCACACAACACCACCTTACATTACACTTCTGAATGTCTCACCAACAGTAGGCCCTTTCCCATGAGCACACAACACCACCTTACATTACACTTCTGAATGTCTCACCAACAGTAGGCCCTTTCCCATGAGCACACAACACCACCTTACATTACACTTCTGAATGTCTCACCAACAGTAGGCCCTTTCCCATGAGCACACAACACCACCTTACATTACACTTCTGAATGTCTCACCAACAGTAGGCCCTTTCCCATGAGCACACAACACCACCTTACATTACACTTCTGAATGTCTCACCAACAGTAGGCCCTTTCCCATGAGCACACAACAACACCTTACATTACACTTCTGAATGTCTCACCAACAGTAGGCCCTTTCCCATGAGCACACAACAACACCTTACATTACACTTCTGAATGTCTCACCAACAGTAGGCCCTTTCCCATGAGCACACAACAACACCTTACATTACACTTCTGAATGTCTCACCAACAGTAGGCCCTTTCCCATGAGCACACAACACCACCTTACATTACACTTCTGAATGTCTCACCAACAGTAGGCCCTTTCCCATGAGCACACAACACCACCTTACATTACACTTCTGAATGTCTCACCAACAGTAGGCCCTTTCCCATGAGCACACAACACCACCTTACATTACACTTCTGAATGTCTCACCAACAGTAGGCCCTTTCCCATGAGCACACAACAACACCTTACATTACACTTCTGAATGTCTCACCAACAGTAGGCCCTTTCCCATGAGCACACAACAACACCTTACATTACACTTCTGAATGTCTCACCAACAGTAGGCCCTTTCCCATGAGCACACAACACCACCTTACATTACACTTCTGCCCTTTCCCAAACACTGTGGTTACAGTAGCCTGACCGATCCTATTTTTTCTTGCTAACCCTAACTTTTCTCCATTGTGGAAATATACATAAATAAAATATATATAAATTGAAGGGTAGAAAATAAGATTTTTTAACCTGCATGTTCCCTATAAAGCACTTTTTAAGTAAAAAATGTTAGCTACAGAGAAATTGTTATTTATATTTCGATAAATCTCCTGCATACAAGACATTTATGGACATGCAGGTAAACATGCAAAGTTTCAATAATTCATCCTTAAAATAATAATAGAATTAAGTCAGGCTTACCAAGGCGATCATATTTTTATTGACCATATTGCCTTAACAAAAAATATTTTCTGCCTCAGTGAAATACTTATGCTCTAACTCTAAGCATTAAATAAGCAATATATATCCATTGATGTGTTCTGATGTGAAAGAACCAATCTAACTGCAAAGACTAACACCTGTGCTGTACATTGCTCCACGTCACATGACCACTGGCCGAGATTCCAGGTGTGGAGCTTGGGGAGAACCCACTGCACAGAGCAACAGGTGAGGCTTGAGATGGCAACACATTCCTATCAAGAACGCCTACAGAACAAGGCAAAGATGCCAAGTACAGAAGAAAAAAGGGCAACTCACTTGCAGGCTTCCTTCAGGTTGGCTCGAAGCTCATGGCGCTCATTCAGCATCTGCTGCAGTGCTTCCTGCGACTCCTGGAACTGCATGGTCAGAAAGGCCCGGGAGCTGGCCAGCTCATCCACCATCACTCTGAGGAAACAGAGGATGTGTTAGCAGCCCACATAGACAGGGAGGCTAATTGTTTTTCTACCAACCTACCCTTGTGTGAGTGTGTGTGTGTGTGTGTGTGTGTGTGTGTGTGTGTGTGTGTGTGTGTGTGTGTGTGTGTGTGTGTGTGTGTGTGTGTGTGTGTGTGTGTGCATGCATGCACGTGCTCATGTCGCCTAAAACTTTTTTTTGCCTAATACCCCTAAGCTGGCTATCTTCATAGTTGAGTAAATTTTGATGAACACTCCAGTAATTTACTACAAATGAGAGTCCTTTCAAATGATCAGTCTTTTCTGGTCAAGTATCCTCAAAATGCCTTTG
>JAWQFJ010001491.1:90000-135328 GCA_034096865.1 Theodoxus fluviatilis | reverse complement strand
GTGTCTGCTGATTGGCCGGGAGGTACGCTCTGCCGTGATCTGACCGCAGTGCTCGACCTGTGGGGAGCGCGGGACCGCCTTCCGTCAGAATGCCGCATCGCGTCACTATCCAAAGACGCGGGAACTGGCCACCCCTGACCGCACGATACGTACCAGTCCGAGCCAACCTGCTCGCACCCCTGCTCAGGAGCAAGGGGACAGGAACCACAATTCCGGCCAAGGTAATCCGCAGCCTGACCAGGCTAACCCGACACTCCGGATACGTGACGTGGAGGACTGAAACCAAAACACAGCTCGCGGTCTGACCGACGAGAAACAACCGACCCAGCGGGAGAGGAGATATCAGAATACTCCTGTTCCACTGACACGGGGGAGACAAAGCCAGGGGAGGGGGGCCGAGAGCCGAAAAACCCCGAGGGCTCACTCCCACCCACAGAGAAAGCAACCGTCGGCTCAGTCACAGTGGCGACCGTCGCAATAGACTGCGTGGAAACCGCAACATCCGCATGCAAAAAAGGAACTTCCGCCTCTCTGCCTGCCGACACCGGCACAGACACGGAAGCACGCGAAGTAGACCTACGCCTGGAGGACGAAGCAGAAGGAAGGGTAGACGCGCGCGTTCGTAAAGAGCGCGTCGTCCCCCCTGCCCCCGACCTCGCTGCCCCAGTTGAGTCGACTGCAATATCCCGCACGCTAGTAACACGACACCCGTGGGGAAAATCCGCCATGACAGCAGACGGTGAAATACAGCACCGACGCCGAGAAAAGCAAACACACAGCCACCAACCAACGCAAAGACCAGCGAAGCAAAAACACTCGCAAGTCGACGCTCGCCTAAAAAAGGCACAACATGCCAACGCAACAGAACAGGGCGCGTGCACTCAAAAGGACCAGGCGAACAAAATTACTCAAAACGTAAACACACAAGCGCCAAACAGACGGCAAACAGCGGCGCACCGCAATACTTCCCTCAAGCTCCCAGCGAAGGAACAGCTAACTCCTTAAGTCACACAACGTAACCCCGAGGTAATCCCAGTAGCAGAGGTACCAGCGAAACGTACAGTTTTGAAAATTGTCAAAAGTGAGGGAACGTGCCGCCTGCAGCCTTATATACACAGGCAGGCGCGAGGCATTGGGGAGTTACCTCCCTTGCCACGGCCTGTCTGCTGGGTTTAGGCAATCGGATTGGCCGATGCAGGCTGGCATGTGTGGGTAATAATTATGCTTATTCTTTTTCGAGGTCAAAGGGTCATATATCACTGGTTTGTCTACTGGTCAGTATGGAAGGAAAACATAAGCCCTGCACCCGGAAATATGAATAGCTCTGCTGTGGGATACTGGTGAATATGAATACTGTGAATACATGAATAGTTTGATTTTCACTGTTCAACAACAGCAGGAAGCACCCTAACTTCAGATGTTCAGAACTTTAGAAGGCACAGACATTATCTGGTAAACTGTGCTCATAAACCACCGTGATACAGCTTTTATTTCTGATGTATTCTGATGCCGTACTTGGTGTTCTACATTACATGCCACAAGGATGCTCCATGCTCCAAGGATTAGGCCATGAAGAAACATCCATATTGTCATGAAACAGAACATACATAAAAGAAAGAAGAATTTTTTTTTTCTAAATGGACTTTCATGATGCATGTAATTCTCCCAAAGACTTACTTGACTGCCTCCTAGGACCCTGATATCTTGCCCTGGAGGGCAGCCTGGTTTAACTCATTCATGATATGATGCTACATGCTGAACATAATTGTTGATGATGCATAGGTTTATATGATGCTACACATTTGCATAATTTTCCTTCTTGTAACAGGAAAATCAAATTCATAAAACTAGACTTAATTTTATAGCTTCAGTTCTTTTTTTAATATGATTTTTCAAAATACATATATTTCCTTGCGATTCCAGGGATAAGATGCACTAAAAATACCATGTCTTGAATGATTTAACTGTTGTCATGGTTACTGGCCTGTCTTGCAGGGATGCTGTGGGCACAGCAGCCCAACGCAGACATCTACACCATCAAACCTGACACTCGGAAGCCCACCCCCTTGTCCTCCCCACCCAGCTTCCTCTGCCTCAGTGCTTGCTCCCAGGCCATCTGGGGACTGACTGCTGGGGGTCGGGTCATTGCACGGACAGGGGTCAGTCAGCACTGCCCCGAGGGACACAACTGGGAGAGATTGGACCTGTCACAGCTGGGTAAGAGTTGTCTCCCCTCCTCCAGTGGAATTCGTTGCTTGCTGCAAATGTGGGTGTGTGGGACATATGGATGGATGTGTGGTTTCTTGTGTCACAGTGAAGAAGAAAAGATCCTACTGGTAATGAGTTGTTATTTATGTGGAGGAGGATCATATGAACTGGGTTAAAGGCAGCATATGGAATAGACTGACAGCTGATGTGCGGGGATAAGTATTTCAAAGCAAGATGCATTATTGAAACTTTTTTGTGTGTGCCCATCCTTGGCATACATTCATGAATGAATATAAAGAGAGAAGCCAAAAGTCTTTGTACTTTGTGAACAATTCATCTGATTTAACATTATTTCAGGGGTTTTTTTTAATACTGAACTTACTTTTTTCAATTTTAGTATCACTGGTTAATACTAAATGTTGACTAAAAGTAGATGTCGCGTGATATTGGTGCATATGCACAAATTACCCCTCATGTATCATTTTTAATTCTTTCAGTTGCATCAATTTCAAATGCTCACTACTTTGACACATTCTCCCATTTGAAATGGCTCATAAACTCACCTGACTGACACCTAAATGTTGCTCGCAGGTGACAACCAGTTCGTGCACCTGAGTTGCAATGACCAGTTTATGTGGGCTGTGGACTGTGAAGGGCTGGTGCATCAGCGCATTGGCTCCAAGCCGCCCAATCTCATGCAGCTCAACCCTGTCTGGCTTCCGCTGGAGACCTTTTCCACTGTCGTCTTCACGCAGATTGTGGTCGGCCCACACAGCTGGATGGTCAGTGCTCCTGCCGTCCAGGCATCCCTCTTCTCTGCTTGACAGCAGAAGGGTTGGATGAGTGTCTGAAAAGTTAGGGCACCTTAGTATTGCATCAGAAAAAAGTGAAACTATTAAGGCATCTTCAACAACAATAGGTCTGCTTCATCCTTGGCGATGCACAGCTTATGGTTCGTTATCATGTGAGCACCTAGCCCCTGTTATGTTATTTATGCAAAGTACAATATTCTTGTCTGTTACCATGCTCTTGAGGACATCAATATTGAGGGTATCTGGTAAGCAGGATGCATCCGAATCAGTGACCCAAATGCCCTCCGCTGATATATAATGTGTTCATAACCTGAAAAATAGGTGCAGGGAGACATCTGATATTGCTTGATCAACACTGATAGTTTTTTCCATACATTTTATTAAGAATACAAAGCACTTTATACAATGGAGCATCACAGAAAATAATTTAGCAAAGACTTGTGAATTGATTTGTCTCAGGTGTGGGCAGTGGACAACAGGAGGCTGGCCTATGCCAGGCAGGGCATCACTGAGGAGATGCCAATCGGATCAGAGTGGGTCCACATTCCAGGTAACTCCCTGGATTCTCACCTTTCACATCCCCCTGTGGGTTCGGGGTAAGAATTGACCCACCGCATCTCTCTACACGATATGTAAGAGGCGAATAACTAGGGACACCGTGATGGTTTGTGTTTACTCTAAACTGTTCTAGTGATTTTTGTGCTTAATGGCCTAACACAGCCTACAAAGGCTGATAGGTTGTAAAACACCATCCATCCATCCATCCATCCATCCATCCATCCATCCATCCATCCATCTCCCCTTTCACACTCCTACTCCCCTTCTGGCTGCTATGACTTGAGGCATTTCATTCAGTGGCTCATCCCTCTCTGTTAAAAGTATTCTTCTGCACATGCTTGGACTTGCTGGGTTTGATGTGGACAGTGAGATTATTTCCACTACAGATGTATTCATTTCTTGGGAAGGAGGAAATTAATCAATTGCTGCCTGGAGGAACCCTTTACTTCTTGCTGTTTCAAGTTTTATGATAAGCAATTAAGTAGACGGAATTGATTAAATTAAGAAGAGAGGTAATATTGTGCGCATGCATGTATGTGTGTGTGTGTGTATGTGTGCAAACAAGACATACAATATGTGATTAATAGCTTAGTGTATTTTCTCATTCACAGTTTAATAGCATGTTAGACAAGCTAGTGAGTCAACTGATAAGCCAGGTGCACTTATAACAACATTGAAAGCAAGTGATGGAGGAAAAAAAATAAGAAGAGCAAAACATTGATACACTATCGATTGCTGCACATCTAGGTTGTCTACACTATCAGTCACAATCATGATATACTTAGGAAATCAACGAAAAGCTGGATCAAAGCTTATTTTTATGCTTATCTGATTACTCGCTCATTCTCTCTTTTTCTCACTTATGCTTGTCCTCTCTTCTGTTTCCTCTCTGTCCCACCAGTATGCTCTCTCTGTGTCACTCACTGACAGGCAGACTGGAAATGCAGTGAGGATGGATGTTATGCTACACAGGTGCTGTGGTCACGGAGCTGACCTTGAGCAGGTCCGGAGTGTGGGGCCTCACTCCAAGTGGGGAGATCCTCTTCCGCTATGGAATCACAGAGAAAAACCACTTGGGCAACTACTGGAAGAAGATCCCTGGCATGGTCAGTCACATCTCTGGTAAGTTGACATCTTTGTCATTATCCCAGATGATCCTTTTCTGTGTCGTTTCTGACAGGGGAATGTGTTCAAGTTCTGAAAACTGTCTGTGAACTTAACTCATTCGCGACGCGTAGGCTCATATGAGCCTACGGGCCAAACGTAGTCGTTCGCGACGCATAGGCTCAATTGAGCCTACCACATATTAGCATATTTTTGCCCCCTTACAACAAGGAAAATATGGTTTAGGGAACTAGTCTAGTCTTGAATTCGTCTCTGTACTATAGTTTGCCAGCTTTAGATCAACACATAGATCTTTCCCGGCCAGACCATAACCTTTATCAGCAATGCACTACGAGGCATGAAGTAAACAGTGATGGCGGCGAAGCGGCGATCGCGGCGCGAGGTGCGTGAGCGAGTGGAAATTGCTGTTGAGGAGGGTTCTGATGCTGAAGTGGATGCTTTGAATGAGATAGGAACTGATGTAGATGATCCCTTTCATGATGATTTTCCTCTCTCGCTAATGATGAGGTATCAGAGAGCGAGGACGATAGCTGTTACGAAACGCATATTTCCCTTTTTGATGTTGGTTGTTGTGTATTATGCAGTGGGTTGGGAAATGCCTGCCAAGCTGTTATGTAGGTTTGATATTTCTGCCAAGCCAGTGCTAATAACGAGATTTGTGTGGTGTGTGGAGTTTCGGAAGGAAAAACGAATGGTGAACCTTGTTTTCCTTCTAATGGAGAAACGAACTTAGTAGAACGTTTGGGATGAGATTGAACTCATCTCGGTTCGCATTCAGCCATTGACCAATCTGCAGTGGACTTTTTAGAGGACAGACTAATGAGAAAGCTTGATTATTGATCAATGGAAAGGTGACTGGTTGTGTGAACAGTTGATTGGTCGTTTGGTGTGAGATCGTGACTCAAGACACCTTCCAACGATGTGATTGGTCGAGGACAGCAAGTAGACTTTTGCTGTTGTATAAAAACCCGTGTTATGGAATTATACGGTGCCCCGTTCCAGAGTTTTCACAGGGACAGATGATGTGATTACGGCGCCCTGTCTGAGAGTTCACGTGATGAACTAACTGTGAAAACCAATGAAGTGTCTTCCGCTGGAAAAATAATGCCCAGTTGTCTGCTTCAAGTGACTCTGTGTAGTCAGAGTGCTGGGTGGAGTTTCGCCCTCGCCCCCGCCTCGAGAGAGACAACGCTTAAGGTATCTCAAGTTCTCTTCTCTGAAAATCTCCCTTTTCCTACGTGAACTGCGCCCCGTCCTCCCTGTATTGAGGAAATGACTTAAGAAATTCTCCGACGTACGCGAAGACGCCTGCGAGTAAGTTCTGGCTGTCTCCCTCGCCTCGTCGACTTAGCCGATATCACCTCGACCGCCCGCCTGCCAGTCACGTTCAATGAAGTATTGTCGTCTGCTTCATTTTCCTCCCACCTGTCCACGTGTCGTCGCCTGAGCCTCTACACCTCCTGGAGCTCAAGTTCAAGTCAAGACATCAGTCTCCTCTACGAGAAACAAGAATAATATCTGCCTCCTCTCCTTGTGAGGCATACCGCCCCTTTCGTCGTGTATTGTGAAGTGAATTCGTAAGCGGATACCCATTGCCCCATTCCCCTCCCCAGTGTCGTGCTTCATTCATCGTGCGAGCGTGAGCGCGCTCGCCGCTGATTGGCTGAACACCACAAGTCTCAGATAAGTACTGGTTTACTCTGGCTTGGCAGGCCACTTTCTTTTAAGTATTTTGGGGAAAGGTTTATTTTACCTAGCAATGCGTTTCAGTACCTCCATGACTTATTGAATATTGTGTCGAAAATTTCACTCATGACCAATTTGTTTATCCATGATTAAAGATATTTTGAAGTTTGATTTCGGTATCCCATCCCTCATTTGTGGACGTACGTCATCGTTGTCTGAATGAGGACTGGAAGGTGGCAAGTAGATAATGCAAGTTACCCTAGACAATTAACGAACCAAAAAAAAGATTAATCATCTTATTACTACTTGTAACAATAGCGAAGCTGTCATGCTCGCTGAAACGAGGTCGACCTCGCCATCATCGGTACTTCATTGTAGGCTCATATTGGTTGTAACTCAGGACTAACATACACAATCATCACAAAATTTCTCCAGTGTGTTTTTATGATGATCCCTTTCATGATGATGATGATAGTAGTGATTTTCCTCTTGCTAATGATGAGGTATCAGAGAGCGAGGATCGATAGCGAAGCTGTCTTGCTGGCTGAAACGAGGTCGACCTCGCCATCATCGGTACTTCATTGAAGGCTTATATTGATTGTAACTCAGGGCCCGTATCCACAACGGCGATTTATCTGTTTAACACTTGATTTTTCCCCTAGCCCTGCGTTATCTTGATCGGTTAGATAAGGTACGCTCGTCAGAGGATCCTAGGTTGCACTTTGCTATATATACTGGTTTCCAGCCAAGGGAGAGCGGAACAGGCAGTTGGAATCATCTGCGTTTAGAGATAAATTGGGGTTAAAATAAATCGCTGATAAATCGCCGTTGTGAATACGGGCCCAGGACTAAAAATCCCAATCATCACAAAATTTCTCCAGTGTGTTTTTGTGCCATTTTTTGAAGTTCACTTTTTTTAGAGCTCTAGACCAAGAAACAAGCAGTGGGCACTCTGAGAAAGAGAGTTGGGTGAAAGACCTATTTTTTTCAAAATAGTGGCTCTACTTACTGTCATGGCAAGTGTAGTGTTTTCTAAGCTTGACAAAGTGCAGCATTTGGCTAGGTTTGCCAAAGAAAGACCTTTCTAGCCATACCAAGTTTAGCTTTGTAGCTACAGTATTTATTTTACCACGATTTTTCAAACTTGGTCCATTTTCCTGCGATTTCAGGGGACAGACGCACTAGAAATTCTGCGTCTTGAATGAGTTAAGGAGGTGAATTTGTGATTCATGTACAGGAATCTGTTGGTGTTTCAAAATTCACTAATGCATGATCCAATGTTTTTTCAAAGCCTCCAAGTTTACTTCTAAATCAAATATCACTGAAATGTCTTAATGATACTAGCAGTCTGTAAATAATGTCAAACTTTTGTAACCAGTGACATCTTCCAATGCATGCCAGTACTCACTCTGGCATGTTCCACTGAGGCCTTCATGACTTTCAAACATCTCACGTTCCAGCCTCACCTGCCGATGAGCTGTGGGCGATAGGACGGGAGGGTCAACTGCTCAAGTGTCACACGCACAATCTGCTGCACCACAGGCAGGCCGAGGAGCTCGTCCAGCGCTCCCTCAGTGTCAACAGTGAGGAAGGAGACTGGGAGTTGGTCTGACCACTCACTGGCCTGTGCACAGTTCAGGGTTTGGTCTGACAATTTAATGGCTTACTACTGTGAATTGGAGTTGGCCTGCCCAGAAGCAGTTTTGCCATTAGGGGAGTTGGTTGAAAGTTGTTCTTGCTTCCAAAGAGTGTTGTTAAGTCCTCAGTAAAATCCATTGTCACCAGACTTTTGGAATATGTGCCATTACTAGAAGCATGAAAAAAAACTTTCGGTGGGACTTCTTGCAAGAGACCAAAATGTGGACAAGAGTTTTCACTAATGAAGAAAAATCTGCATGAAATTGCTACATTCCATGTATTCAGATGTGTGATACTTTGTACTTCTTAATGCTTAACACGTAGTCCTCTTTCACTTTATTTCATGATGGAAGTTAGCAACATTAAGGGTAAAACTGATCTTCATGCCATGTGATGTGCTTAGATGAACTCTGCAGTTCGAGAAATTGGTTTTCTTCTTTAAAGCGGTTGTCTTACTCATGTACTTGTATGCAATTGCGCTGAATGATATCAATCTTGCTTTTGCATCTATGTATGCAATATTATGCTGCATCAGTCAGAGGTTGTTTAGGATGGAACAATCCTTTTTTTTTTGCTTATGATGTTATGGTGCCTTGTACAAGTTGTAGCAGTAGCATGAGAAGTGCATTGAAATGTTCTTTTGAGACCCCAGATTGTCTCTCCCTTGTTGGTGACTTTAGAATTTGACATCATGTGTTGGAACCACAAACTTATAGTACAAGGTGAGGCCTCGTGATGAAATTTAAGCCTAATTGCTTGTCAATCACCCTGTGAGTTGATATTTATGACTGGAAAATTTTGTTCCCCATCAGTATTGTCTGCTTTGATAAGCTTTATTTGCTATGTCCTGTTTTGTTGGTCGTTTGATTTGTTACCACCCTGAATGAGAAGCAAAGGACAGAACAGCCTCTGGCTTGGAAGACCAAATGAGTAGTTGTGACATTTCAGTGCCAGCATCTTCCTCAGGGTAACAACCTCACCTAATGCACACACAAGCACACATGCACTTTCACATGTTCATGCACACTATGGTTGTAAACACTGGGGCAAATGACATTGGTAACATAGTATCAGACAAACACTCAATGAACTTCAAGTTACAAACTAGGGTCTGTCACAAAGTAAATGTATCATGATTTTACAGATTGTCTCCAGTTGAAATCTTTCTTTCTTCTTTTCTTTTTCTTTTCTTCTTCATATCGTTTCCTTCTTCTCTTTTTCTTCTTGCACACCAAAACCCCGTCCTTTTTCAGAGTTGCAACAATGGTGCCACCTGTCATACACCATGGTTGTACTTATACCCCATAAGTTATTGTCTGAGTTGTGAAAAGTACGAGATGTTGAAAGAGGGAGTTTACACATGTGATTTATCTCCCATGCTATGTTGAATGATTTTTCTCATCAATGCAGCAATTATCATTTTGCTTTTTGTGTTTGTCTGTGGTTTGTTTTTAACATTCATGATCTAATGTGTGAGCTGCATTGCCCAAACTTGTCCTCTGTTCCCTGCTAGCTCTGAGGTTGTTTGTATGTTGTACTATTTTGTGTTATCAAAGTTATATTAATTTTATTTTAGCTGGATTCTGGTGGGTTTTGTAATAGTTTTTTTTATTTGGGGTTTTTCTTTTTTAATTTCTATTTTATTATTAATCATCAGCTTCAGGGTCTGGGAAACATAAATGTGCAATAGGTGCAGTGAAAGACAAGAGGTGAATTCATTTTGCACCAAGTGTACATGGTACTGACTGAATTTGAAGGCTACCTGCATTACTGGAGAACTGCATGGACAGTTTTGACCTTTCAGGATCAAACTGAACTGCAGGGTTGAAGTGGCCAAGTGTGAAGAAATTACCTTGCTGCAGTGGTTGAATCATGCCAGTGTTACCAGTGACTAGTCAGTGGTGGAATAATCAGGAGGTAAATGGGAGATGTTATAATTAACGTCCTTATAAAGCTGCTCAACTTCATACTTACACTTCATTTTATACACACAGTTGGGCACAATTGTTTGCAATGCTCGTTGAAACTTACTGGAAAGTCATCATTAGCTATTAAATCTTATTTGAAGGTTTGTTACACTGTATCACAGTATTGAATGTTGCTCCAAACCCAAAGCAGAAATAACTTATTTATGTGGTGTTAATAATCCCATTACAACTTATTTGTCTTTTGATTGTATCAGAATCTAGTGTGGAATACACACTTTTGTCTCTTTAGCATCTGAAGGTGTAATGAAACAGGTTGCTCAGTTGAATTCAACCAAAATCCACAAAATATGCATAAAAAACCCCATCAAGATTTATTTTCTGATTGATCCTTGGTATGTTTGTTATATGCTTTGTCACCGAGTACTTTCTTGAGCAGTCAAATTATTTTGGAACAGGCTTACAATTGTTTACATATCTGTTTCTTGGGAGACTTTAATTGATGCTACTCATTATTAATGTATAATGCTTAAATTAACATATGCTAGGATGTGATCATTTTGATGCCTTCTTATTCATTATTTATCTGTGTGGGTTGTTATTTTATTTGTCTTTTAAACCATCACACAAGTGTTCATGGGAGGGGGGAAATTTGGTTGTGGTGCAATTTGTTTTGATTAGCATGATGGTGAATCATGTTGGAACACTTGTCAGATTCTGCAGTCTTTGCTTTCTCTGGAACAAGAGAGAGAGAGAGAGAGAGAGAGAGAGAGAGAGAGAGAGAGAGAGAGAGAGAGAGAGAGAGAGAGAGAGAGAGAGAGAGAGAGAGAGAGAGCTCTTTTCTGCAAAGTTCTTTTATGATATGCTTTCACAATGATTGTTGGAAATTTTCTACTGTAAAAGTTCCTCTTTACATTGCAGTTGTTGCCTTCAATGATGTCTTTGTCTTTCATTTTTCTCTTCACCAGTGTTACTGCTTTTTGACTGCCAATAAAAACAGTCCACAATTCCAGTGACTTGTCTAGTGCATTGCAGCAGCAACTTTTAATTACTTACCCATATCGAAGACCATACATCCCTAAGTATGAGTGCCCTTCTCTCTAAGTCTAAGCATTAATTTAATGAGGCAGTGGTTTCTCCAAGTTGATAATTGCTTAGTTCAACTGGTATAGGGGGAAGTGAAATCTTTTCACAAGTGATACTGCTTTCATTACACGTAATCTCCTTTCTCTGGTGGCATAGGCAAGTAAGGGACAGATAGATTGATAGATGTATGTACATTATTTACACCACATGAAAGACATTTCTTTGTAAACTTTCAGCAACCAAAAAAATACATGCCTTATTCTTTTAAATAGATCCACACTCTCTAACAGATGAGATGTGCACTCTGTTCCCATCCAACCACCCCCTTCAAAGAACTGAAAAGAATGGCAACATTTTTTGCAGCATTTGTAGTCAACAGAACACCTTGTGGCCAGGTCTTTTACATTTAGTATAATCATCGTCACCATTTTCACCAGCTAAGGATGCAAGATCCTCACTGGACACATTCTTGGTTGCCAGGTCTGTCACAGACTGTAGAACCTTGAAGAATTGTTATTATTGCTAACCTTGTAATGCTCAATGTCCTTTAGTCTGAGGCAGTCATTCGTTACAGTCCTACTTCCTATTGGCCAGGGCTGTCAGTAAAATCACCATCAACATTTTAAGGCCAGACACGGGGGTGCAATAGGACAAAAAATTAAACCAATACTATGATCAATTGTTACTATATGGTTTTGAAGTATATAACTTGGCAAACATAAAACTATGTTCAATTACTAAATACTGCTCACGGTTGCTATGGAAACAATCCAAGATGGCCGCCAAACATATGTTTTTAAAAAGCTTATAACTTTCAAACTACTACTTATAAACATGCTCTGTTTTCACAAAAATGCACAGACACACTCAAACTAAACATTTATCAGAAGGATTTTTTGAAATAGTGAATATTTATTTTTCTACAGAATTTTAAAGAAAATAAATGCATCCGTTAGCAATTTTTAGACCATTTTCATATTTTCTCTGGCAAAAAATACCATTAAAAACTGGTTTATTTAGAAATCCTTCTGTCAAAATCTAGCAATACATGTCATAAATGAAACTGCCAAGATTCAAGGTGATGGCTTTATTCCTGTGATGAGTTTTAGTAATTAATTGATTTGAACTCTATGAAAAAAACACATTTTGAGAAAATGGCAAAAACAACTTTTAGTCATGCATAAGTCCTACTAAAACTATCCATCATGGCTAAAACTTGTTTCATTTATTCATACATTCATCCAGCAGGACTACACATGCTAAAAATGAAACTGAACTTGCAGTTTCCAGTTTTTAGTGTATTTGTGTGCACAGTGAGTCAGTCCCTAGTACAAAAAAATGCAGGGATGGAAATGTTCATGCTCAAGAGGAAAGGATCAGTCCTACTACTACACAGGAAATGCTAAGGTCAATAAAGGCAACTTCAGGGAGACACATGCTGTGAATGATTCAACAACAAGTCAGTCTGCCATTCCAGCACCATAGGTTTCTCCTTCCTCCTCCTCCTGAAGCCTCCTCTTCTGATGCCTTGAGTTGAAGGCATGAAGCCACATGGTGTAGGCGCTGTTGCTATGCCTGAACAGAGGCTGCCACATTAGCTTTCTTCATTCTTCTGGCATTACAGGCTCCACATTTCAAGCAAAGTTTGCTGGCTAAGCCATTGTTTTCATCGTATAGTATGCTGATGGTAAGACCAGACAGAAAACAGTTCGAGCAAAGAACATCGTTCATCAGTTCACTCAGCTGATCTTCTAAGTGCACATTGACCCACTTTTGATCGGTTTCAATCAGCTGCTTCGCTTCTGCCTGCATCATCTGTATCTTCCTCCTTGATGCCGATGTCTTTGAAGTTTCTTCCGGAATCGAGGCAGTTGAGATGGAGGGACGAGGAGGCAGCGATCGCGATGGCACTGTCAACGCAGGCGTTGACGAAGTAGAACTAGACTTTCGACCTTGACCGCGAAGTATTTTCGAGGTGCGTGCAGCCGCAAGCTGCTCTCTTCGCCCACTATTTTTCGGTCGCAGCATGATGTTGAGTTTATTCACTCATGGGCATTCTCTGATTGTTTGATTGAAGTCGAATTTATTCGATTTGGTGCGAAACAAAAACGAACTGAGAGAATTAGCGTTGAAGCGGCAGCCATGTTTATGATGCATTGTGGGCCAGGGAATCCTCGCTTCAGAGTCTCTGATTGGTTGAAACAAGTGGAATTCCCTCTCTAAGCTCAATGATTGGCTAGTGAGTTTCCAAACAACCCTGTGTACGCTGTTTGAAATCATCAACTAAAAATAGACCACTATAGTTGGCGGAGTTATTTCCCTTGCTGTGCTCGATCGAAAAGACGAGCTTTCCAACGGTACCGGGCGTGAACCTCTTCGTAGAATAGATCGAAAGTTACAATTTTTTCAAAAGTCATAAAATACGCTGCACCAATGACGTTTTAACGTTTTTTTTACGAGGAGTGATGTTTTTAAAAGCCAATTTATTCAACTCGAGTTTGACAGTGTCCTGAAAAAGGCCGCCGAACGCCTCCTCAACATCGCTTTCGACGACACGGGCTGGCGACAGGCGACGCTACCACTGGCCGAGGGTGGCGTAGGCCTTAGGACCGCCAGCGACTTGGCACTCCCTGCTTTCCTGTACAGGCCTCTGTCTACTCTAGCGAGCGGCTCGTCAAAGCCATCCTTGGCCAAAACACGGATGGCGATTCATCTCCAGTGGACGCAGAGGACGCTCTCGGTCGTTGGAGACAGAAGGGGCTCCCATATGCCGATATCCCGGAATCCCAGCACAGTTGGGATCGCACTGCCAGTCGAGCTGTCGCGAACGAGCTCAGACCCCGTCTTAACCAGCATCGTTTGGTTTGTCTGGGCTCGGCCGCACAACCGAACAGCGGATGCTGGTTACACGCCAATCCCGCCACTTCGCTCGGCACCCTCCTAGACGACGAGACGCTCAGGATTGCTGTCTCTCTCCGCCTCGGCCAGCAGATGTGCCAGAGCCACCCCTGTCGATGCGGCAAGACGGTCGACACCTACGGCTTGCATCCGCTTTCATGCCGCTACAGTGCCGGGAGATTCCCACGCCACGCCGCTCTCAACGACGTCATCAAACGGTCGCTCGACTCCGCAGGCCTGTACTCCGTTATGGAACCGGTTGGCCTCGACAGAGGAGATGGGCGACGCCCCGACGGCATGACTGTCTTCCCATTTAAGAACGGCAAGTCACTTGTTTGGGACGCCACCTGCTCTGACTCTTTCGCGCCGTCTTCAATGACAGATTCTGCTATCGACCCAGGGAACGCCTGCCGGACAGCCGAAGGTTCGAAGAGGAGGAAGTACGCCTCTATCTCGGAAAGGTACCACTTCGTCCCGTTTGCTGTTGAAACAACCGGAGTAGTCGGACCGGCAGCAACGGAACTCATCCGAGAGATCGGCCAACGGATTGCACTGTCGACAGATGACCCACGCCAGACACAGTTCCTTTTCCAGAGAATCTCGCTGTCAATTGTGAGGGGCAACGCGTTCGCGATCACATCGTCGGCCAAGCGTGAGGCTGCCCGTGACCCAAAGCCGAGGGGTTTTCCCCGCCCCTGATCCTGGCGGCTGCGTTTAGACAACTTGCCTAAATTGATGTATTCTTTCCCACCTGGAACTTTCTAGGGTTGGGGTGAGAATTGAGCGCTCTTTGCCTCTTCCGAGCACCTACAGATGTAGTGCAGCGCTTCATTTGTTAATCTTCTGCGCCCCATGTTGTGTTGATAGACGCTAAGAAAATGTTTTCTTTGCCATATAGACATCGTTTATGCACGTTTAAATGTATTCTGCATGAATAAAAATTTCGATCATATATTCTTCACTGAAGAAGGAGCCTACTTGGCCCCGAAAGCTCTGAAATACAATTTATTCAACTAATTTTCGAATGACAGGTCGAAAAAACCACGTGGGGGCATTTGCGAGTGTTTGAACTACTCAAAACTGATGTTATCTCAAAAACGTCCAGATATGAAATTTTCCCAACTTTTCGACCCGTGTCTTACCTTAACATGGCCAATATTCTTTTTTTAATAAATAAAAAGGTTTGGTAGGTCTGCCTTTTTGCTATCTTATTCTTTTTAGAAGAGGCCAGATTGAACATAAACCAAACTTACTTTCACTGAAAACACTTGTTTAAAACTTAAACGGCGGATTCCCCTGAGCGCTCACGGGGCAGGGAGGATAAAACAGCATAGAGTTCGTTGTTTACCATCAATATCTGTCTCTCCTTTCTGTTTTTTGTGTGTGTGTGTTTTGCATGATGAAAAAAAAGTTTTGGGTTGGCAGAAAAACTTGGGTCGGTCGGGTTACCGTAACCACAACTTTTGTTGTTGTTGGCCTTATTCATATGTGGGTGAGACATCGTACTGTATCTCAGAGACCTGCTGGACTGCGGCAAACGCATTTGCAAGTCGTCCCAAAAGCTGAAAAGTGAGGTATCTTTTGATACCTCAGTCCACTTCGTTGCAAACGAGGAGCAAAACAATATATTCTGCCATGATACCATGCAAGACACCTGCAAGAGCGACTTGACGACGCTCGACATAGACTGAAGGCGGTGTCCTGGGAGGGCAATTGCAGCTGACTGCCCGAGGCGGAGAAGTACCCCGAACCAATATTTCAAGACAGGGGAAGAGAAACTGATGAGCGTGGCGGCAGACAGGTGGGCACGCAGAAAGGAGCACAGCAACGCCAGCCGACCAGATACCGCACACAGATGCGGCCTCTGCAACAGAGATTGTCGCTTATTAGCAGCGCTGGAAAATGAACGACAAAAAAGAGTAGAACGCCGATGACATTCAAAGGGGGAATAACTCTACATACAAATTTGCTCAAACAAAATTTCATCAAATCGGATAAATAAATATAAATCACCATAGATATCCTGAATGTTGCAACAGAAACCACAATAATAACTTTTTCCTACTACAAAGATAAATATCTGTATTTGTTTTTCATTTTTAGTGCAGAAAATATAAACGAGTCTGTCGTTTTGGCGTCTGCTGTTTATAAATGGCGACCGCAGTGATCGAGTGACGACTCGGCGGGATTGCAAGAAGTGTTCATTTGCGAATTTTCTTTTCAGCGCGTAAATAAGCATGCCGAAACAAATCGGACCTTTACCCAAGGCCCAAAAGGAGGCCGATGCATTGAAAAAGAAGGTAACTATCATGTTGTCTTTTGAGCAACTTAATCGACATGGTCAACTGTCAAGTCGCGTCTTGTTTACGCCGATTTGTATGTTTGTCTACAATGGCATTTCGTGCTGTCATCATTCCTTTTCCCAAGACAAGACGAATTTGAAACCAAGAATTAAAGAGGAATCATATCATAGACTAACCGTAGATGAGAATTCTGTGCCATGTCTTCGTGCAAAACGTAAAGTCTGTTACAGTTACAGTATTTTTATGGACCGTGTTTTATTTATTTGTACTCGCAAAAAAATGCGCAAAAACGGTTTAAACATTGGTTCTCACACGCAATTTTTAGGCATTACTTCGAACGAGAGGAGTTGCAACGTGACTATAGTACTTTTTGTAACACGAGGTAGTATATGCCTTTAATTTTGTGATTGAGAAATACGTCGCGAAGCCTCCTAAATCTCAAGTCACGACAAGTGTTCTTCACAGTCTGTTACCTTTGTCGTGTGGTAAATCACATGCTTGTATAAAGCACTTAATCGAGATCAAATGATTCAAAAACAAGAGAAAATGATATATTTGTATAAAGTCTTTCTGCCTTTTAAGACTGCTTGAAATACCGCTTGTGATAGATTTGCATATAATTTTGTATGAAAAAATTAAAGTGTATTCTTCAGCTTTCACAATGCAGTTGACCAAGTCTTCCATATCTGAGATTTAATGATGGCTTTGGGTAAATGCCTTGTATTCAGTTTATCTTTAATTTCTTTGATTTGCTATGCAGAGATGCTGCTACTGAGAGCCTGGGAAGCAAAGTTAATGCCAAATCTGATTTGGATTAATTAAGCTTCAAATAAGTTGACTGTATTCATAACAGAGTTGTGGAAGGAAAACATGAAGGTAATATATTCATTGTTGTTTTCACAAGCAGATATTTCTTAGATACTGAGAAGAGAAGCACTCATGCATGCATGTTCAGTGTATGTGCAAATGTATATGTGTTCATTGTTATAACAACTTGTCAGCATATTTAAATGTCTTCCAGGTGGACAAATTGGTGAAAGAAAGTACAAAAGCTTTGGACAACCCCAAACTGAAGGACAAAGAAACCAAATTCAAGGAATATTACAAGGGGTTAGTTTTTCAGAATAACTATAGATTTAACCTTACATATGCATGCCCACAAGCACATCCAGGCATGCATGTGCACACAAGCACACATGTGCAGGCACTTGCACATGCATGCACACATGGCATAACATGCACACACACATACACACATGCATATAATATGCACATTCCCATGCAGGCATGCACACGTGTGCCTGTTTCCACTTGCATACACACATGCTTTGAATGTCTCTCTCTCTCTCTCTCTCTCTCTCTCTCTCTCTCAGGGAAAACACCCCTTAGATGTCAAACAGAAAATGTAGAGGTGCACGCAACTCTGCAGAATGCCCGCTACTTCCAGGTTGCCCCACCAAACCATCCCTCAAAATCCTCTGATGGCCCCCTACATACACTTTCATCCTCCCTCTCTCTCTCTCTCTCTCTCTCTCTCTCTCTCTCTCTCTCTCTCTCTCTCTCTCTCTCTCTCTCTCTCTCTCTCTCTCTCTCTCAGGACCTGATGGCATCAATAGCTTTCTTCTCAAACTCTCTCTTCCATATATCGACTCGCTCACATACATATATATACAATTTGTGCATTATCATGCAAAACTTCCCAGATGAATGGAAAAAAGCTAAAGTTATCCCACTACCAAAAGTGAAAACTCTCACAAGTCTAGATGACTTCCGACCCATATCAGTTCTATCAATTTTATCAAAACCAATTGAAAAGCACTTTCACAAACATCTGTTGGCATATCTTGATCGGCACAGTCTTCTTCACCCCCTTCAATCGGGCATCCGACCAAAACATTCCTGCCATACTGCATTATCCCACCTGATAAACACCTGGCTGCATGCCATTAACACCACAAAAGTGATAGGATCTGTCTCCCTAGATTTCAGAAAAGCCTTTGACATGGTACATCACGACATACTATTGAATAAACTAGCTCTTTATTTCATGGTCACACGACTGTGAAGTTTTTTTAGTCATTCCTGGATAATCGACAACAATGTGTCCAATTCGATGGGCACGTTTCCAAGTATGGTATTCTAAAAGTAAAAGCGGGTGTCCCACAGGGATCTGTACTAGGCCCCCTTTTATTCTGCTTATTCATAAATGACCTATCCTTGCATGTCACAGATAGAAAGGTCTCATGTAACATGTTTGCAGATGATACAACGCTGTCTACCGTGGACAGCTCAACTGAAACTGTGGCAGATAAACTCCAAAAGAGTCTTGATGAAATATGTTGCTGGTGTCTTTCAAATCATATGGTCCTCAACCCGTCCAAAACCAAGTACATGGTGATAACCACAAGGCAAAAACATCAACTACATTCTTTGTCACTCCCACTCTCACTTGATGCAGGGTCGATAGAAAAGGTGAAAGAACACAAAGTGCTTAGGGTGATGATTGACGAACAGTTAGACTGGAACTCACACATAAATCTGATGTACAAAAAGATTTTAAGCAATCTCTTTCAACTGTCAAAGCTGAGGCACTTTGTAGACATGGAAACCTGCAAAATCTTTTTCAGTGCCCACATCGTATCGCACATCAATTATGCATCAACATTGTGGGATAATTGTAGTGAAGCTAATTTGAAGAGAGTTAATTCACTATACAGAAGAGCTTCTAAGCTTATGATCCCAAATAAATCTCTCAGCACTGAAAAGAAAATGGAAATGCTTGACATTTTTCCTCACGATAAGCATCTGCAGCTCAATAAATGTGTGCTTGTGAAAAAGGTAAAAGATGGCCAAACACCAGAATATCTAACCAAACTATTTGAGCAGTCATCATTCAGAGGACATGACAAATTTCTCCTGCCTCAGCCTTGCATCGATTTGTTCAAATCGAGCCTATCTTACTCTGGGGCTGATCTGTGGAATACACTGCCTGATGACATAAAATGTATCAAATATTTGCCTATGTTCAAAGACAAAATTCGCACTATTCTCAGACATCATCCTATGACATAGTTTTCCACGCTTTCATCCGACGTCTAGACAGTGGAACGGCTAAGTGTGTATCCTATATTGTCCATTTTTCACATATGCTTACTTCAGGCCACCCCTGGCTGAACTATTGGAGGGGTTCCAGCTGATTGGGGGTGGGGGAATAGGGGAGGGAGTGTACACCAAAAGGCTTTGGCCTACATGTATGTTATTTGTTTTTAACATTTGGATGCTTAGAAAATAGTTTTTAATGTATATGTCATTGTAGATACGTCAAGTTCCATATTAGAATTTTGCTTCTCTGGTACACTATCTATCCATTTTTTAGTATGCTTAAGAAATTGTACATGTATAATTCTTGCGATAATTAGACTGACTCTCTCTCTCTCTCTCTCTCTCTCTCTCTCTCTCTCTCTCTCTCTCTCTCTCTCTCTCTCTCTCTCTCTCTCTCTCTCACCATACTTGAATATTTTGCCTCAAGGGCTGAATGTAAAAACGGCACTACTGCTTAATTCACTACCCTTGTAAAATAAAGTTCGTTCGTTTGTTCGTTCTCTCTCCCTCCTTCCCTCCTCTCTCCTCTCCTCTCCTCTCTCCTCCTCTCCTCTCCTCTCCTCTCCTCCCCTCTCTTCTCCAAGTCAATTACTTATTAAATAAGAAAACATTGAAATTAACTTTCTGTATTTTCACTCAGAACAAAATTTGATAACAGTTCTTAAAGCAATGAAGACTTGAACCATGAGTACAGATAAATGACTTGCAAAAAAAAAGTTTAGGAGTATTCACTACTTGAATGCATACACTTACCATCAAGCAGTGAATTCAATTGGCTTCTTATGACATTCTGACACTTAATATCTTTCTGCTCACATTTGTAAGCACAGCTTGATAAAAGCTTCCTTTGCAAATGTCCATCCAGGAAAAGCTGTCAGTGTAATGACCAAACTATTTTGCCCCATGCTGATTGTGCCCACAGCTGCAGGTTGCCATTTTTCTTTGCAGCTGCTACACCCTGAAGAAGGAGGTGGCTGCCTTGCTGGACACTGTCAGTGGCATCACTGAGGTAAGCTGCCTTCCTTGACATTGACAACCAAGCATTCCTTTTGAGAGTTTTTAATATCTGCTGAGCCTTTTAACCTTTACCCAAGTAGTTATAATCATATAAATTTGCATTCCACACATCTGTCCTTCACTGATGGTTGCAAAAATATTTGCTCTGCATCCCTCCGTTGGTCTGAACTAAACCTCTTGGAGCAAGCACCTGGTCATCACCATAAGATTCTGTACAGATAGATGAATGGTTTAGCAGCACTGTCGAGCAAATGAGACCCATGATCCATACCTGGGAAATGACATCTCTGTATGGTGTCAGTGTTCATGCTAATTAGATAAAGGTTAAGTCAGATTCATTCACAGACTTTACAAATCCGGTACTGCATTTGATGTAACCAAAGCAGACATGAATGTTGCTCTGAGGACACAAACTTGAATTCAATCTTTATCATGCTACTAATAAGATGTGTGGATTTTTTTACTCACATGCGAAGCAAAAGTGAGTCCATGTACTGAGCCGTGTCGTCCGTCCGTCCGGGCGTCCGTCCGGGCGTCCGTAAAAAACTTAAACGTATGGATTTTTCTCGGAGACTATTAAGTCTATCAACACCAAATGTGGCATGATGGTGTATGATGACAAGGCCTCAAAAAACATACATAGTGCCTTGACCTTGCTTCAAGGTCAAGGTCACAGGAGCCATAAATGTGGTCTCAAAAACAGTCATTTTTCACATTTTCCCAATTTTCTCCCACGTTATTGAGAATGGCGACCTTAGCTACAAGTGGTATATAGGTCAAAGCAAGCCCTATCTTTTGATACCAGTTTGGTTGACCTTGCTTCAAGGTCAAGGTCACAGGAGCTCTTCAAAGTTGGATTGTATACATATTTTGAAGTGACCTTGACCCTGAACTATGGAAGATAACTGTTTCAAACTTAATAATTATGTGGGGCACATGTTATACTTTCATCATGAGACACATTTGGTCACATATCATCAAGGTCAAGGTCACTTTGACCCTTATGAAATGTGACCAAAATGGGGTAGTGAACCACTAAAAGTGACTATATCTCATGGTAGAAAGTGCCAATAAGCACCATTGTGCTTCCTATGTCTTGAATTAACAGCTTTGTGTTGCATGACCTTGGATGACCTTGACCTTGGGTCAAGGTCACATGTATTTTGGTAGGAAAAATGTGTAAAGCATTTCTTTGTGTATGATGTCATTGGTAGGTTTAGTTGTTTGACCTTGACCTTGAAGGTCACCTGAAGGTCAAGGTCATATAAAGGTCAAGGTCAAGCATGTGAGTCGTATGGGCTTTGCCCTTCTTGTCTTTCTTAATATTTTGATTCCATTTATGGATTTCTTATTTAGCTTTCACTCAAGGAGCTACTGCATTTGTTTTAGGATCAAGAACCAAGTAAAATCAGGAACTATGACACTAAAAAGGAAGCAGAGATAAAACGACTGCAGACATGGCAGGTGAGAGAAATATTTTACCTCTGTCTTGTTTTACTTGAATTCTTTGATCATCTGAATGCATCCTGATTCATGATGTAAGATTGACTGAGAGGTGTGCTGTTGTTCATTTTTGTCTTCAATATTTCATTATTTGAACACATTTCTTTCGTTTCAGTATAGTGCAAAATGTTAGTTTCTTATCAAAAGACCCAAAACTTCTTATCATTGACATTGTGTTTTTAAAAAAACAACCCAACATAAACATGTATCCAGAGCTGCCAAGTGCTACGATTTAGGCGTAGCATGCTACGATTTCGACATGCTTGCTACGATGCTACGATCGTCCGGGAAAAACTATGATTTTTCAAAGCCTCGAACTGAACTTTTGACAGTCATGTAGAACACACACACACACACACACACACACACACACGCACACATACCGCTTCACGCCGTCGGTCCAGCGCTCAGCGCCTTCGCAGCCAATCCCCCCCCGCGCTTAACGCCGTCGGTCCAGCGTTTGCGCCTGTGCAAACATCGGCATTTTCCTTCTTCTGCGTGTGTGCTACGCCTATTTCTTAAATGCTACTCCAAAAAGTTCTGGATGCTACTCTTTGGCATGATGGTGGGTTGGCAGCTCTGTGTATCCCATCCAATGCCTTCAATGGTAAATTTGCACTCTTTGACTTTTTTCACAGGACCAGCTTTCACAGAACATGGCCAAACTTGCCCCAGATGGAAATGAAAAAGAATATTTAAGGTGGGGAAAATGTCATGAATATTTTTTCTTATGCTGTCAGGTTTCCCCCTGCAATCTAATGTTCTGTAATTGAGTCTACTGCATTATATTAACTTGCAGCATAGCACTGCATATGTTAGAACTTGCCACGTCAAAATTCTTTAATAATTAACAACTTCATTAATAGTACATGGTACTTCATACAACTGTACTTCATTCACTGAATATTTGAAATTTAGCTTTATGAAGAATTTATTTGACTAATAGTAATACTATAATTTTAGTTGCATTTCATATGTTCATGTTCATCTTGTTCCAGAGAGCTCAGAAGACAAGCAGGAGAACCCAGTGAAGAGGAGGAAGAAGAAGAGGAAGGAGAGGAGGAGGAGGAAGAAGAAGAGGAAGGAGAGGAGGAAGAAGAAGAAGAGGAGGAAGAAGAAGAGGAGGAGGAAGATGACAATGCCAAGGACAAGGGCAAAGAGAAAACTGTAGGGAAAGGTATGCAGGTTGCCTTGAACTTCAAGTTGAAGTTGCATTCCCTCGTCACAGATGCAGTTTTGGTCTCAAGTTCAAGTCTTACAGCTTAAAGTATTTAAAAATTTCACCTGGAAACCCTTGGCTATTACAATATTGTTATCTGCTTTTAATTCAAAAGATGCACTCTTGAGACGTGAGGTATTAACTGTTGAAAATCATGTTGACCAAAACAGAAAGTCAATCAAGATGTTTTACTTGTTAAAAGGTTTGCATGGTCATTTATTTGAGCAGTTATATATAGCAGTGGCAATGTTGCTGCTATTTCTTGTTCAGGTTCCCCCCCCCCCCCCTCTTTTTTGAAATACATGATCATCAGTTGTACATATCAATTCCATCTTGAATGAAAAAAGGCATCAGAATCTAATTTCAGTTAATTCTATAAACATCAGTAGATCATGAGGTACAGAAATATGCTTTGCTGAAGACTTTACTGCCAGTAAAGTATTGAGATGTTGAGCTATTCACGCTGAAATGGTCGTTATCGGCAACATTTCCGGACACTGTACCTGAGGTACTCTGTCCGATCGGACAGAGTACCTCAGTTTGAAATCTCGGCATTTGAACGAGAACGAGACCACAGTCGCCACTCCGCCTGACTGACTTCGCACGCCCGGGGAGTTATGCTAAGATCCGGCCGCGTTAATAAATCTGCATTTTGTGACAAACGTCTTGCTCGGCGGTACTGTACTCCATGCACCTTAACGGTCCGCGTGATTCGGGTGTAATCTTAAGCTAAACAACGTTTATTGGCGCTGCTGAAATGGTCGAAGTTGGAAACATTCGGAACGTCGTTTAGCTTAAGATTACACCCGAATCACGTGGACCGTTAAGGTGCATGGAGTACAGTACCGCTGAGCAAGAAATTGTCACAAAATGCAGATTTATTAACGCGGCCGGATCTTAGCATAACTCCCCGAGCGTGCGAAGTTAGTCAGGCGGAGTGGCGGCTGTGGTCTGAGCTGAGCGCTATCATCGGTATGTCACGTGACTGTAAGGACGAGATTTCAAACTGAGGTACTCTGTCCGATCGGACACAGGTTAATGAATCATCTTTTTTTTAGCTTGGACATATTTGGTAATCACTTACTATCTTAACGACAGGAGAATGTGTTTAATGCAAATTTCAATGTGATTGGTCTGTTTTTAAATGTTGTGAAAAGACAATATTTTTGGTCTATCTGATGCAGTTTAAGCACTAGTTTTTCTTGCTGTATTCAACTTTCTATTTTCAATTTTTGAGAGTAATATGCACTTGATTTCAGATGTCAAAGCACAGCAAAAACCTGCCAAAAAGGAGGAAGAAGAGGATGATGAAGAAGAAGAGGAAGAGGAGGAGGAAGAAGAAGAGGAGAAAGAAAGGCCCAAGTATGCTTTATTTGTTTCATAGAAAGTTTGCACATTGTTAATGCAATGGTTTGTTTTTAGGAGTCTGTGCCTGTGTGGTATTATACCTTTGAGGGTTTTTTAATCCTCTTAATTAAAATATCAGCATTGCTGTCTACTCCTCATGGTGTCAAATGCTAATAATGCCAGAGAGCCATGTAACAAATTATCCCAGATGTCACATACATTCAGTTTCAAGACACCCGGCAACTATCATGCATGTTTCATAGCCTGTTTTCAGACAATTTAAAATTCCTTTTGGCACTCACTGTACACAATCCAGGACATCCTAGTGGAGTTTGTGTGCCAGAAATCTTGTTTAAAATCTTTAAAGGCATTTTTCTTGAGAAGTTTTTTTTAATGTAGAATCTTTACATTCAGTTTGAGATTTTTTTTCTTCTTCTGTGGTTCATTTCCTTTTATTCATGAAAATCTGTTGTTTCTTATTTTGGATTCCACTTATATAGAATTATAATTCTTGAAAACAATTTGACTTTTCCCTTTAGGATTCAGTTTGACAATGTCAAAGTTTTGTTTTCACTTTTAAAATACATTCTGCTTTTTTCATACATCAGAAAACCTAAGCCTAAAGCAAGGACTCACGAGGAAAAGGCTGAAGATGGTGATGATGAAGACGAGGAAGAAGAGGAGGAAGAGGAGGAGGAAGAAGAAGAAGAGGAGGAAGAGGAAGAAGAAGAGGATGAGGATGAAGAAGGGGCCACCACTGCTGATTTCACTCAGGAGGTGAGATGCGCTTGGTGTGCATGAGGAAAGGAGGCAGAGTCAAAGCAACACAAAGGAGTTAGGCACCAAACCATTAACAGAGATTGCTTACAAAGACAATATATATTTACAACTTGCACATCAACTTAGTTTTTTTTTAAATTAACATTGGATGTGCTGGGAAGCTGCCCTGAAGAAGTCTTTAGTCTCTGAGCTTTTGCCTGGCACATAGTACCATTTTGCAGATTTTGAAGTTGACACTTTCTTTTCTCTGCTTAAATGTTATGTTTCTCAGTAGTAATCAGTGAATCTTAGCCAGAGTCTACAGTGATCAGTTTTGCAGATACGCAGTCTCAAATTGATGGAATAAGTGGGAAAAGTGTTTGGAGTAATCAAGTCAATGCAAATACCCACATAATACTTTGGTGTAGAATGAGGTGAGGTAGTAGCAACTCCATTAGGCACCAGTACCATCTTTCATCTTGCAATTGCAGGTTCCCAGACAGTTCATTGCCATTGACTCCTATACAGGGGAGGAGGATGGGGACCTTACAATCAACAAAGGAGACATCATCACCGTCCTTGACACCAGAAGGTACTGTCTGGAACTTTTGAATGTTGTCAGTGATGCTGTTTCTCAGGCTTGATTGCATGCACCTGCCTGGTATTTGGGGGGAGGGAAATGGGGAGGTGGGGTGGGGAATTGCTGAAAAGACAATTTCATTTAGATTGGCATGGAATAAGTATACTTTCTATTCTATTCTAGGAAGGATGGATGGTGGGTTGCTGAGAATGAAAATGGTGACAAAGGACTGGTGCCATCAACATACCTTCAGGTATTTCTGAAATACTTGGAGTCAGCATTCATGGAAGGCTGTGACCTCCAATTTCCCAATGGCAGAGAAGTTCCATATTGAGGGCGAGGACCTTTGAAATGCAGAAGCTTCTGTCCATTCTTACTTCACCAGTGCATGTGAACCCTTGGAAATTAACTCGAATACAACTTCAGAGATTGACTGAATCAAGAACTTCTTGGTGATCTGATGTGCCAGAGCAGATTTAAAATGTTGGCATCACCAGTTTGCACAAAACACAGAGAATATAACTGCAGTCCAAAGATCAGTCTATTCTGAGCCTAGAAGAAGACATTCAATTGATCTGGGCAGGAGGAAATGTCTGCAGTAGTACCTAGGCAAACACAATCACAGGCATATCATCACTCTGTCTAGGCTGATTAGATGCCCTCTAGGCTTAGTATAGACAGACCTTTGGACAGTAACAATATCTGTTCTGAGAAGGTAAAGGGTTACCAGCTACTGTGCAATGTTTGAACTGCCAATGTGAAGTTTAGACTTTGTTGACAACTGCTGTTGTACAGTGTTTGTGAATGAAGATATTAGATCTCTAGATGGCAGTATGCCTGTCCAGAAGAAACAAGTGCAGAGACACCTCACCTCATTCTGAATATTGTCAATCTTCAATGAAGGCTTCAATGGGTTTTAATTCAGTAAGATATATTTTTTAGGACATCTGTCATCTCGTGATAAGGAATCATCATGAACAGATTGATTTTTAATGCTCACAAATCTTTCCAGGTTTACAACAAGTTCAAAGATGTGCAGCAGGAAGATGGTGAGTTCATTTTTCTGTTCAATCTGAGAAAACTATAGTACTAATAGTAATAGTGCAGTCATAGCAGTGCCAATAAAATTCATTCTTTGGATCTAAGGTTTTTGTTAATGTCATGCAGATAACTTGCCAGAAAAAATATTAGTGTGTGATTGTGCATGAGTGTGTGTATGTGTGTGTGCACGTGTGTGTGCGTGTGTGTGTGTGTGTATATAAGTGGGTGGGTGGGTGTGAGTGTGTTTATGTGTGTGTGTGTGTGTGTGTGTGTGTGTGTGTGTGTGTGTGTGTGTGTGAGAGAGAGAGAGAGAGTGTTGTGCATATGTATGTGTATGTGTGTGCGTTTATGTGTGTGTATGTGTGTGTGTGTGTGTGTGTGAGTGTGTGTGTGAGTGTGCATGTGTATGTGTGTGTGTATTTGTGTGTGTGTTTGTGTGTGTTGTGTGTGCATGCATGCACATGTTGAGAGAGAAAATTATGGGGATGGGTGGGGTGGGTGAGCCCTCTGAGTGTTATTTTGTGCATGGACATGGGTGAGAGGTTTACTGTCTATTGTTTCAAATCATATTGCCAATGATTTGCAGCCTTTTATTGACTCACATGCGAAGCAAAAGTGAGTCTATGTACTCACCCGTTTCGTCCGTCCGGGTGTCCGGGCGTCCGAAAACTTTAACGTTGGATTTTTCTCAGAGACTATTAAGTCTATTAACACCCAATTTGGCATGGTGGTGTATGATGACAAAGCCTCAAAAAGCATACATAGTGACTTGACCTTGCTTCAAGGTCAAGGTCGCAGGGGCCATAAATGTTGTCTAAAAAAACAGCCATTTTTCACATTTTCTCAATTTTCTCTGAAGTTTTCGAGATTGGATACCTCACCTATACGTGGTATATAGGGCAAGTAAGTCCTATTTTTTTATACCAGTTTGGTTGACCTTGCTTCAAGGTCAAGGTCATTGGAGCTCTTTAAAGTTGGATTGTATACATATTTTGAAGTGACCTTGACCCTGAACTATGGAAGATAACTGTTTCAAACTTAATAATTATGTGGGGCACATGTTATACTTTCATCATGAGACACATTTGGTCACATATCCTCAAGGTCAAGGTCACTTTGACCCTTATGAAATGTGACCAAAATGGGGTAGTGAACCACTAAAAGTGACCATATCTCATGGTAGAAAGTGCCAATAAGCACCATTGTGCTTCCTATGTCTTGAATTAACAGCTTTGTGTTGCATGACCTTGGATGACTTTGAGCTTGGGTCAAGGTCACATGTATTTTGGTAGGAAAAATGTGTAAAGCAGTTCTTAGTGTATGATGTCATTGCTAGGTTTAGTTGTTTGACCTTGACCTTGAAGGTCACCTGAAGGTCAAGGTCATGTAAAGGTCAAGGTCAAGCATGTGAGTCGTATGGGCTTTGCCCTTCTTGTTCAACTCATTTTGAGCTTCTTCATTACCAGCATCCCCAGTCTCAAACTCCCTCCCACTTACTCCCTCCCCTTTGCTGTCTTTCCCCAGGCATCCTGTCCTCTTCCCTTCCCCAGTTCACCTTTTTGCAACTCTTCTTTAGTACTCAAGAGCTGTTTTGTGCCTTTAAGAATTGTTTTTTTGTGCTTACAGAAGAGGAGGAGGAAGAAGACCCATCAAGGTAAACTGCTGCTTCTGATATGATAAACACAGAAGTTTACATTCTGATTTGTTTGACTTTGTTTCTCATTTCATCAACACAGAACATTTTGCATCCCACTTGGTTTCTCTTGATGTTTCGTTTAGAATGTCTTTCAGTTTCAATGAAAAACAAACAAACAAACAAACTTTGTCTTCTTTGCACTGAAATTGTTTGCACTTGTTGAAGGAGGCTGAAGAGAAAAATATGTTTTCTGAATGATTTTTTTAATGGGGATTGGGAGTGGGTGGGTGGGTGGGTAGTGTGGTATTGAATAGTTTTACTTACATAAATGGAGGCAATTCAGTTTTTGGAGTATGATTAGATTGGAGTGTCCCACTTATTTTCAGTCTGACATTAGTGCATTATAGTTGGGGGTTTTTCATTGCATTTCTTAGAAATGTGTGGATCTTTCTCAGATTTATTGATTCATGTCTTCATCATTTTAAAACTGTCTTTCTTTCTCTTTCTCCAGTTTTGTGATTGTACCATGGATGGATCTCTCTCTCTCTCTCTCTCTCTCTCTCTCTCTCTCTCTCTCTCTCTCTCTCTCTCTCTCTCTCTCTCTCTCTCTCTCTCTCTCTCTCTCTCTCTCTCTCTCTCTCTCCTCTCTCTCTCTCTCTCTCTCTCTCTCTCTCTCTCTCTCTCTCTCTCTCTCTCTCTCTCTCTCTCTCTCTCTCTCTCTCTCTCAGTTAAATGAAAGATAGACTGTCAGATGTGCATGCAATTTCAATTTTTAATGTAAAAAGTCTGTCAGTATGCATACATTTTGTTTCTTGATGGAATATTTCTGATTTTTGTTCTTTTTGCCAGCAATGTTTCACGGTAAACCTGTCAAATCTGTAGTCTTTGAGCCAGTTGAGAAAGCAGCTTCTTGCTTGTATTTTACACACTAATTCGCACTTAAGAGTGACTATCATTTGAAACTACTGCAGGATGAAAAGGCATAGGACTGGCTCAGGGGGAATACAAGTCTGTAACTTTACACACACAATGAAAAAAACCAGGGTTTGAAAGTAAAAACTCTCCTCAGAACTCAGCACTTGGAGGTAATTTTGAAATTCACTTACAATAAAAAGCCCAAATGTAATCCTTGTAAAAGAGGTAGCAAAAAAAGAGTGTAATGAAATTCAAAGGTAGATGTACATTTGAAGAATATTTGGAGACTTTTTTTTCAACTCTCATCCAGATCTGATAACCCACTGACTGTGACATAAAAAACAAGTGTTTAAGCTCTGAGGGAAGTGTATCAAGGCACTCAAGAAAATCAATGCTGTTCTTCTAATAACTGATAGATGAGAGAGAGAACTGGGTGGGGGTGGGGGGTGGGGACTGACTGATTTCAAAAACTAATAATACTATCTGCATAGAAGACAATGAAAACAGTTCTCATACATAATTTCAAAATTAGGTTTTACATCTCTGGTCAAAGTATGCTGTGTGCCCACATCTGTGCATCATTTTGGCGGGTTGTGGTCTCCCATCTGCTCTTTGCCATCACCTCTCTGTCATCCCTTGCACCACATATAATGGCATACCTTGATCTGACATGCTTGGTTCCTGTTTCCTCCTGTCTCGTCTTATTTGGAGCTGCCAACATTTGCACAACCCTTTAGGGTTTTGTTGTTGTTAGGCTCTCTGACTTTCTTGTAACATGACATGGAATGATTAATGAAAAAAGTCCATCATTTAACTCAGTGGTGTTTTTTTCATCATTGTAAAGATTCACCCTCTATTCTATGAATGTTTTGAAATAAAAAAGAGTAACATCCTACTTTTGTAACAACACATTTGGTTTCTGTGTGCCGCATTATTTTATCTTAGTTTCCATTATTTTGAAATCAGATGCATTCACTCAGATTGCTAAATGTCTAATTGTAATTTGACAGACTATTGAAATCTTTAGCTATTATTTCCTTCTCCATGAGTGATAATTATATGCACATATGAGTGTGTGTGTGTGTGTGTGTGTGTGAGAGAGAGAGAGAGAGAGAGAGAGAGTGAGAGAAGTGTTATTTAGATAAATTTGAGTGTGTAGATGTACCGGTACATGTATTCTACTCGTAATTTCTGATGGTAAATGGAATGATTCTCTGCTTAAATTTCATATATTTAGTCATACACGTTACTTCTTTTAGCTAACTCAGTTTTGCTTCTATTGAAATGCCATTTAAAAGTGACTCAGTGCAATGAATTTGTGTGCAGTAAAAATTTATTTAAAAAATCAATAATGACATCATAATTATACTTAAGATGCCATGATGGAATATAATAAAAAAATAAGTGTTTTAAGAACAAGCTTTAGTTATCTTTCTCCGATAGGTTTACATCTGGAATTTGACAAGTTTAGGGGAAGTTATTTGTGCAAGCATAAATTGTGATTATGTCTCTTCATTCAGTGGCAGAAAGCTGTGGGGGAGTGTAAAGAAAGCAGTTACAGAGGTATGGAAAACCTGTTGTCAGTTTTTAATCAAGTATTACTATTGGTTCAAAGATGGAAGCCTTATCAATACTATTAATCTCACAGCATGCAGTACATGTAACTGAGCATGATGATACATGATGAAACCCAGTAATCTGTAAAATAGACAAAAGATAAAAAAGCTGGAGTGATTTGCTGTTAATGCTGTCTTGTTAATTCTTTGTCCCCTGCACTAGATGTCGATGTAGATGTGCATGGCTTTGGCTTTTCCTTCAGACCACAGTGTCAGATGTGCTGCATGCAATGGGAGCCGTGCCATCAGGATTCCGCATTCCCACCCTGTCCAAGATGTTCAATGAAGGTACTCAGCTTTGCTGCACCTTATGATACAGTGTGACAGGCATCTCTGACCCTTTTCAGTGATGTTTTCCTAGGATAACCATTATAAAAACTGTAATGCTTCCTGTATGTGTCTGTCACTTTATTGTTGGTGTACTAAACTCCTTGTTTAGTGTGTGATTTAGACTTACTGAAGATTCAAATTCACAAGACCTGCATAAGAAGCAGACAAAAGACCCTTTAAAAGTAAAACTCTTTGCCATATACTCTTTTGGGTGAGCTTCATTGAGAAGTTGTGAAATGTCATTATATCCATTGATGAAAATTTGACCAAAAAGCAACGAAAGCTTTGTTTTCAAGACAAAATGCTTTTTAGTTACATTTTCTATGAGAAACTTGATTTTCAACTCATTTGAAAGAAAATGTTGTACACATAGATGTTTAAATAGAAATTGTCACAAAGGAAAACTCACTTGCATGACATTTCACACAAAAAACAGGCTTGGCATATCTTCCAGAAATTCTCTGCAAACTAGAATGACTCCCCACAGATAATCAGAAGAATAGGTTCCTATCAAGCTTTATGTCATAGTGAGATTTTAGTTGTATTTGCAAGATATTCACGTTCATGTTTGCTTTGATTTGACTTGAAGAAGGACGGATAACTTTTTCTGCTGTCTTACAGACTCTGATAAAGCATGATATTGCATATACTGAAGAGAAAGATTTGAGGTGTTAGTTCACTTAGTTGGGAGGTGTACTAAAAGTCCCTGTGGTCTATCAACTGCTGTGCTTTTCATTCAGTTTCATCCTAATCATTGTTCTATATGTTTTCTGTTCACAGGGCCCAAATACAGAATGGAAAACTACCTGGCACCAAAACTCAGTCCATCCAATTTGTTCTACGCAGATCTCTCTTTTAACCCTTCTACCAACAAGGTGATGTGTCATTTATTGTGCATTCCACACCACAGCAATATATCTCATTAGAGTTCTACTTCTTTTGAAGATCAGCCAATTCACCATTGATGCCACTTGACACTATATTTATACTGTATATTTCCAAGGACATCTCTTGCTTCTCTGCTGCTCCTTCTCCTTTCGCATTGTATTTTTTTGCTTCTCCTCTTCTGTCTTCTTCTTCCTTCTGATCCTCCTGCTTTTCCTCTTACATCTGCTGCTCCTTCTTTTCCCCCTGCTTCTCCTGCTTCTTCTATTTCTTGTCCTGCTTCTTCTGTTTTACCTGTTCCTGCCCCTACTCCAACAATGCATCTTCTGCCTATGCATCTTCTCATTCTACTGCCCATCTGCTCCTGCACCTGCTCCCACTAAACCTTCTCCATTTGTTGTGCCTCCATCTCCAGTTACCCCTGCCCTTGCCTGTCTTGCTCCAATTAGCATTCATGAGTTTCATTAGTTTTATTAGATTATTTCAGAATATTTATCTACAGCACGTCAATAATGACATTCAAAAGGATGTTTTTGTTATTCATTTATATTCACTGAATAGGATGAACAAATCTCCCTAATATAACTGGCATGCACCTTTGTCAGATGCGGCCAAGGCCTGCACGTGTGGAACGAGTGATCACCCTGGTCTCCTGCCAACAGATCCCCCTTCCCGGAGCAGGTACTGTCCCAAGGCTGCTGTGACTTACTCAGTTACTGTAAACCTGTGTTCATAGCCACTGGCGTTGCCCTGAAGACGGTGCTTGTAAGGGAATGGTCAAAATCATGAGAGTTATATTGTATCCAATTAACAAATGTTGCATCTGCTTTGTGAATGATGAGTGTTTCTGTTTTGGGGCTGTGTGTGTGTGTGTGTTTTTGATTGAGTGTGTGTCTTCTCCTCCTCCTCCTCCTCCTCCTCCTCCTCCTCCTCCTCCTCCTCCTCCTCCTCCTCCTCCTCCTCCTCCTCCTCCATCCTTCCTCCTCCTTCCTCCTCCTCCTCCCCCCCTCCTCCTCCTCCCCCCCCTCCTCCCCCTCCCCCCTCCTCCCCCCCCCCCCCCTTCCTCCTCCTCCACCTTCTTCTTCTTCTTCTTCTTCTTCTTCTTCTTCTTCTTCTTCTTCTTCTTCTTCTTCTTCTTCTTCTTCTTCTTCTTCTTCTTCTTCTTGTATGAAGTACTGAGTAATGCTCGAAAACTTATCAGAGCAATGGTCTTGAGTAATTAACCATAAGCAAAAATATTTTGTTATGAAACTGTGTATCCCTGCTGTAATTTCTCTTAACACTTCTTTCAGGTGTGGAGATTCTGAGCAGACATGTTCGAGTCTGCTTGTTTGATGGAAATGATGTAAGTGCTCTCAAATTAAATTTCCTGAGCCTCTGACTTTTCTACAATAGAGATGTTTTTGTTGAAATTGGTTATTTGGCTTAGTAGTAAGCTTCGTTTACACCTGTATATTTCATGAAAAAACACTTTACCATAACATTTGATTTTTATCTAGACATTTCCCACAAGACCATTTTTCATGATGCAGTAGCTAACTTTCATGAAAAAGCTTTGTATGTATAGCAAACTTAAAAACCAAAAGGTCAATAATGCTCTCATGCTCCTTACAATCTCCCTCTTCAACCTCATCAGAGATTGCAGCATTTATATTTTGTAATGGTTACCTCTTTGCCCTCTAAACTGGCATTCCTCAGGTTTGTTCTTAGTGTCTGGATTTTGCAATAACTATTAAAAGCTCTTTGATTGGTTTTTGACTCACATGTGAAGCAAAAGTGAGTCTATGTACTCACCCTTTTCAACCGTCCGGGCGTCCGGTCCAGGCGTCCGGGCGTCCGAAAACTTTAACGTTGGATTTTTCTCAGAGACTATTAAGTCTATCAATACCAAATGTGGCATGATGGTGTATGATGACAAGGCCTCAAAAAACATACATAGTGACTTAACCTTGCTTCAAGGTCAAGGTCGCAGGGGCCATAAATGTTGTCTAAAAACAGTCATTTTTCACATTTTCTCAATTTTCTCTGAAGTTTTTGAGATTGGATACCTGACCTATATATGGTATATAGGGCAAGTAAGTCCTATTTTTTTATACCAGTTTGGTTGACCTTGCTTCAAGGTCAAGGTCACAGGAGCTCTTCAAAGTTGGATTGTATATATATTTTGAAGTGACCCTGACCCTGAACTATGGAAGATAACTGTTTCAAACTTAATAATTATGTGGGGCACATGTTATACTTTCATCATGAGACACATTTGGTCACATATCATCAAGGTCAAGGTCACTTTGACCCTTATGAAATGTGACCAAAATGGGGTAGTGAACCACTAAAAGTGACCATATCTCATGGTAGAAAGTGCCAATAATCACCATTGTGCTTCCTATGTCTTGAATTAACAGCTTTGTGTTGCATGACCTTGGATGACTTTGAGCTTGGGTCAAGGTCACATGTATTTTGGTAGGAAAAATGTGTAAAGCATTTCTTAGTGTATGATGTCATTGGTAGGTTTAGTTGTTTGACCTTGACCTTGAAGGTCACCTGAAGGTCAATGTCATATAAAGGTCAAGATCAAGCATGTGAGTCGTATGGGCTTTGCCCTTCTTGTTTATGCATAATATTACAGCTTTTACCAATGGAATGATTATCTTATTACTTTTTTTTATCAGTATATCAATTTTTATGCACACACTTTCCACTCCATTTTTTTAACATCACACACCTTAGGTATTCTTACTTTATTCACAAATCTTAGAATCGGGGGGGGGGGGGGGGGGGGAATTTTAATCCAGGAGCTGCTTTTGTCATAATATCTTTGACAGAATATGAATGACTGCCGCCTAGGATGTGGATACAGAAAACAACTAAGGCTCCAGACTTTTAATAATGATATCTTTAGCAAACTGTATATGATTTTTTTTAAGTCCCTTGGTTTTGTGGAATTTTTTCCCTTCAAAATCTGTTTTTAAAAATAATAGGAACATGCTTTGTTGAAGGTTCTGAGCAACATCCACACAGTGAAAGTTTCCTCTGTGGACAAGTCACAGAGAACCTGGTCCTTCAACACCAAGGTAGGCCATCCTCTGGAAATTCCTGTCTGCCCTAAACTCCAAGAGATTACTCACATTAAATAAAGGCCATATTCTGGTGTCTTATCATACTATGAGCTCCATAAGACTACTCGTGTTAAATAAGGGCCATATTCTGGTGTATGATCACACTATGAGCTCCATAAGACTCTTCATGTTAAATAAGGGCCATATTCTGGTGTATGATCATACTATCAATTGCTTACGAGTTACATCCTAACATTATGAAAACAGAAAAGCCTTACTGAACTTGATTCTTCCTCCATTCGCTCAGATGAACTATAATTTCTTTTCGTTTTCTCTTTGATCTTAATCTGAATGATATTTTATGAAGAAGGTTGAATTTGTTGATAAACCACATTGAAAGCATTTCCTTACTGAGCTTGATTCTTCCTCCATTCACTCAAATGAACTATACTTTCTTTTCGTTTTGTTTTTTTATCTTAATCTGAATGATATTTTATGAAGAAGGTTGAATTTGTTGATAAACCACGTGAAAGCATTTCCTTCATTACACATGTTTTCAATGATAATTGCTTTCAGAAATTCCTCATTCATTACTTATCTAAGTATTGGTTGTTTGCAGATAAATGACGTCATGGACACATTCCAGCATGCCGAAGTGCTTGTGAAAACGAATGACAAAGTCAGCAATTTGTGTAAGTGCACTTCTGCTCTCTCCATTCAGCGAGATGGAGAGCACCTTTGATAACATTGACATAACTCTTGCTGAGTCAAAAGGAATGGACAGATGTAGGAGTGAACAGACAGACAGAAAGAAAGAGACGGATCTTGCATATGCTATTGCTTTGCTTTCTCATATTTTAACACTGGAATTACTCATTGTTGGTTTGTTGTTTGAGTGATACAAACAGAAAAAGACTGAATTCTACTATAGCTTCCCCTATCCAAAGCACCAATTTCTTTGTGCAGCATGCCACTGCAGGTCCTCAGAAGAGCCAGTTCAGGCTGTTAGTGTGTGTTGCCATGATGCCAGTTACACTCATGCTTGTTTTTCAGGTCTGTTGTTTGAACTATGCATCTCCTACCTGAGAGTTGTAAGTACTGAAGTTTATTCTTGGAATCACCTGTCAGTTTTTCAAGTTTGCACCAGTTTTCTCTAGACTGTATGTTTTTGGTGGTTTTTCCCTTTGTCAAGCAATGAATTTAGCTTGCTATCTGAACACGCACTAATGTGATGTATTTACTCTGTCTAATAAATGTTAGATTTGCATGATATTATATATTTATAGGGTTCTTCTTACTAGAAGTACTAAAAGCACTCTCTTTCTCTCTACTTTCTTTCATTGTGAAAGTCTGTTGTATTGTAAGCTATCTGTCAATTTGATGAAAATGAATCAATTTATTGCAATATTCTGTTGTGTGGAGCTAATAGACCAATTGCAATATTCATGTGCATGTATGGTAACCCTGATCGACGTCAGCCTGTAAAAGTGACCAGAAGGAGAGCAAGATGACATTCTAGACAACCAGACTAAAGATTGTCATCCATTCCTCTGTTATCTACTGTAAGGACACAGTGCTTTTGCTGGTTTTAAAACTTTTTGGAAAATTTTAATAGAAATATTTTTACGGCATTTGACATTAGGTGCACTTAAGTATTCCCAACCACATTCCAAAGTTTAATTTTAGGACAGCCACAAAGTTGGAAAAGGCCTGCTTTAGGTTTCAGGCTTGATGACTGCAAGATTGCAAAGCTAATTGGACATTTTCTTTAATTTTCATTTTCAAAAGGAAACAAAACAAGATCCCAAAATGCCTTCCATGACATCTGTCTAGCACTTAGTGCTTTTTTCAGTCCTCCAGCCAATGTTTGCTGTAGTTGCAAAGGTAACAGTGACACCAAAGGAAGGTTTTCAAGCATTTTTACAGCTGTTGTTAGCATCTTTTCTCACTCTGCATAAAGATACATGTGAAAATCAAGTGAGCTTTTCACAATGGTGGTTGCAACATTGACTATCATACACTTATCACTGAAATCTGGTTCAGTCATGCATGCCCATGAATTTCACAGTATGTCTATTGGCCTCTTTGTATGTTTGATTGCTACTTTGTAGGCCATGCTGATATAAATGTGTGATGGCCTGAACTCTTTCCATTTTTATAGGATGAGGAGGGCAGGGTAAAGAAAAAGATTGGCATTGAACTAGATTGTCACTTTTTCCTCTATGTGCATGCATGTGTTCACTGAGAGTGAATTTTTTAAATGAATTTCAACCTCTTCAAATGTTTGCTGCATAGTTGGGATTGGGAAATTTTCACATGCTCACGTGTCCTTTTCTTTCTTATAGATCATTTCACATTAAATTTGAAAATTATTTATAAGAAAGAAAAGAACTTTGTGGACCATTCTGCTTTCTATCTTTATCCCTGCTTGACCTCCTCAATTTACTGGCATCAGTTGCATGTTAACTACTTACAAATAATAATGTTCTAAATCTAAGTACGAAGCGAGAGCTATATAACACAAGAGATAAACTACATTTCTGTTCTTTATAATAATTATGCTCTGTTAATAACTGTGCTGAGTGTGCTTTGCTAATCTCAATGTAGTGTATGGTCAATATAAGACCCAAAAAAAAGATTGGGTTACCGTAAACTGACCAACTCTATTTTTTCTGCCAACCCCTAACTTTTTTTCACTGAAAAAAAGGAAGAAAGAAATTAATAGTAAATAACAAACTGCATGCTGATCCACCTTCCCTGCCCTATGATCACACGGGGAATCCACTATTTAAGTTATTTTTAAAAGTCTTTGCATTGAAAGAAATATACTGCTTTATGTTGAATCTGACCTTTTCTAAGAAATATATCGTGTGTTCTTAAGTTCAGACCAACCTACCACCACCTTTTTTGTGACTAACCACAACTATTTTTGTTGTTGTTGCTGTTGTTGCCTTCAATATATTGGTTCTTCAATAACAGTCTGTTATGCTTCATAGTGTGAGTAAGTAGTGATCACATAGTTTGTAGTTTTGAGTGCACCCATTTTGTTTATTACCAACTTATGAATATGATATAACTGTGTGCAGTTTATCTTGTAATCAAAGAACATGCTTTAAATAACACACAATAGCTTCCAGGTTTACTTAGATTGGAAATGCTTTTAGACTCATTACCCTTGCTTCTGCATCAGTCCAATACTGGAATAGATAAATTACATCATAGTCAAACAAACAAACAAAAAACTGCTTGGGTCAGACATGAGATGACTGTTGTCTTCATGTGTGCATGGTCATACTACACCTTCATTGACTTGAGTTACTTCGATGCATATGTATCACCCTTGTGGAGCTCTATTGCTGTGATGTGATGTGCAAGAGGGCAATGTGATGCGCATGAGAGCAATGTGATGTGCATGAGGGCAATGTGATGTGCATGAGAGCAATGTGATGTGCATGAGAGCAATGTGATGCGCATGAGAGCAATGTGATGTGCATGAGGGCAATGTGATGTGCAAGAGGGCAGTGTGATGTGCATGAGGGCAATGTGATGTGCAAGAGAGCAATGTGATGTGCATGAGGGCAATGTGATGTGCATGAGAGCAATGTGATGTGCAAGAGGGCAATGTGATGTGCAAGAGGGCAATGTGATGTGCAAGAGAGCAATGTGATGTACATGAGAGCAATGTGATGTGCATGAGAGCAATGTGATGTGCATGAGAGCAATGTGATGTGCATGAGAGCAATGTGATGTGCATGAGAGCAATGTGATGTGCAAGAGGGCAATGTGATGTGCAAGAGGGCAATGTGATGTGCACGAGTGCAATGTGATGTACACAAGTGCAATATGATGTGCATGAGTGTGGTTTGATGTACATGGGTGACAAACTGATGGTATGGGGATTTGATTGCAGAGTTTGGACCAGCGAGATGAGTTCAGCTGTGGCTGGGCCACCCTTCCCCTACTGGACGAGAATGGCATGGTGATTGCCAACAGGTGAGGCTGGTACCATCTTTGATGTGTGTGTGTGTGTGTGTGTGTGTGTGTGTGTGTGTGTGTGTGTGAGTGTGTGTGTGTGTGTGTGTGTGTGTGTGTGTGTGTGAGTGTGTGTGTGAGTGTGTGTGTGAGTGTGGTGTGTGTGTGAGTGTGTGTGTGTGAGTGTGGTGTGTGTGTGTGTGTGTGTTGGTGTGCGTGTGTGTGTGTATGTATATGCATATGTACATGTGTGTGTGTGTGCGCGCACGCACCTGTGTGTGTGCACGTGTGTATTTGTGTGTGTGTGTGCATGCATATGCATGTATTTGCATGCATGCATGTATGAGTGTGTGTGTGTGATTTGCAAGGATAAAGATGTTTTCATGTCACAAGATGTTACTGGTCAGCAGTTACCTATCAGGAAAGAAACAAGTTTACTCTCCTGTTCGTAATGGAAAGCAGGAGTGACATGGTTTTGTGCAGGAAAAACTGGTCTGTTAGGTTGCTTATCACTTCTGAAAGTGAAGAAACTTTCCCTCTTCAAGGGCAACTTAACAGTATTAGAAGACATTAAATATGAGACCATGCTCTGGACATAACATTTAAAAAATCTTAAGACCAGGAGTAGACAATAACATTCTAGTCCAGACCCCATAATTTATTGAAAAAGAAAAAGAAACCTTTATAATATACATGTACAGTCATACGCTTGTAAAATCCTCCCTAGGGAGGCCCCAACTCTCCTTCCTATGATGAAGAATGCATTAGTGGTATGTGAGAGGGCATGCGTTTTCATCTACTATTTGTATACTTGTATGTCTTTTATGACAGTGCTAGATGTACAATGCAGGGTCTTCTTTTGCTGAGAAATCACAGCAGCTTATTGATGTGTAAACTGATTTCAGATCCATGGATCTGAATGTGAATGGTGGGACACCATTTGAGAAGGGTGTTGAAGTTGACCCGAGCATCAGTAGAAGAAGTAAGTTGGCCTGCTTTTTCACTGCACTGTTTTTATTTTTGACTCACATGCGAAGCAAAAGTGAGTCTATGTACTGAGCCGTGTCGTCCGTCCGTCCGGGCGTCCGTCCGGGCATAAAAAACTTAAACTTTAAGAAATTTAAACTAATTTCTATGTTTTCCTAACATACTTACCAGTAGACAAACCAGTGATATATGACCTTTTGACCTCGAAAAAAGAATTTGCATAATTCATACCCACGTGACTGTCTGCCCCGGCCAATCCGGTCGCTTAGACATAGGCAGGGGCGCCAGTCAAGGGGAGGTAACTCCCAAGACCACGATAGCCATGCCTATATAAACGCCAGCAGACAGGCACCAAGCCTCTTTGACACCGCCGAGAAAACTCGAGCAAATGCACAACGGGGANNNATGTACAATATAAAGAAAGGAAGTGAAATGGGAGTACTTTAATACCTTGTTGTTGCACACAAGACAGAATGGGTACAAGCAAGAAAAATGTGTTGATAATCTTACCTGGCTCCTGATCATTGAATGATGGAGCTTGATGTGTGTTGACAGGCACCTGGTGGACCTCTGCTGTCACAGTTACCTGGTTGTTTGATGTAGGTGAGGCTGCATTCTCCAGCACAGGTTGTGATTCTGAAGACAAAACAAAACATATGAAATGATCTAGAGCTACATAATGAAAAAAAAACCAAGCTTAAAAAAAATAAATACAAAAAGTATTTAAGACGCAACAATAATCAACATGAAAATTACAAACCACACATACCCAAAACATGGACAGGGGTAGACGCCTGGTGCTCAAAGTGGCCAACCACATCACTCAGCATCTCGATGTTTGTCAAAAATTCACTTCAACAATATTGTTTATCACAAACTGTTAAATAAACAATAAGAAATAAATCTAACAGAAACAAAACCTACCATCATCAATGATGGACACGAGTTCGGTGCCTGGCATCTCCAGTTCATCAGGTAGCAGAATTCTCCTGGCTGCTCCCCTCCCTCTCCTTGCTGCTCCCCTCCCTCTCCTTGCTGCTCCCCTCCCTCTTCTTGCTGCTGGACTGCGCGTCTGTGCTGCTGAACTCCCAGCCTCTCTTGCTGATCCTCTCCCCCTCCCTGCTGGTCTACCTCTCGTTGCACTTCCAGGAGTTTCCACTGAAAAAGATGCACATTCTTTCATTATTGATTATTTTTTTAATAAATTCTGTAAATGTTTGCAACAAAGAAATGGCCAAAACTGCAGATGAGTCTAATAAACCTTTCAAGCCGAAATGTATACTCAGAAAATGTAATGAAATATTTACCTGGAACCATGGTGTTCTCCTTCCACTCCCCCACGATGTTGGCATGTAGGCAAGTTCCTTCCCCAAGGAGGCAGGATGGACACACACAGGACAGATGTCGGGTGATGAGAAGGCCCTCTCCGCCAGACTTTATGTGATGGAAGCCTCTAGTGCCAGGGATGGTCTTCATGTCTCTCTCTGGGCGGTTTCTCTCAATCATGCCTTCCGGCACCCAGAAAAAACTGCGCAAGAAGTGGCGACATCCTTCTTCTGGCTGCTTGTTGAGACTGCTGCCTTGGGCGTACTTGAAGAACTCTTCAGCATCCGTCACCACCGCTCTCTTGCCTTTGACAGCTGTTGCTACATGATGCTTGACCACAGCTGCCTCCCCATCACATGGGCCTTTGCCATGCCTGCTACCGAAGTAACATCGGTCGACTCTCATGTTGTAGTCATTGGTGGAGGCAGCCACATCAGCAAAAGGTCCTTTGGACTTGTATTGGCAGCTGCAGCCATCAGACCATTGGACGATCAGTTCGGGTTCCAGGTTTCTTTCCCTGCGGAGATGGTTGACCGCCATGGTGAAAAAATGATGCACCGCGTGATGATCATGCCGCAAGTCATTGGTCACGAAGATCAAGGACTCGCATATATCACTGGTTTGTCTACTGGTACAGTATGTGTGGAAAACGTTGGATTTTTCTCGGAGACTATTAAGTCTATCAACACCAAATGTGGCATGATGGTGTATGATGACAAGGCCTCAAAAAACATACATAGTGACTTGACCTTGCTTCAAGGTCAAGGTCACAGGAGCCATAAATGTGGTCTCAAAAACAGTCATTTTTCACATTTTCCCAATTTTCTCCCACGTTATTGAGAATGGCGACCTTAGCTACAAGTGGTATATAGGTCAAAGCAAGCCCTATCTTTTGATACCAGTTTGGTTGACCTTGCTTCAAGGTCAAGGTCACAGGAGCTCTTCAAAGTTGGATTGTATACATATTTTGAAGTGACCTTGACCCTGAACTATGGAAGATAACTGTTTCAAACTTAATAATTATGTGGGGCACATGTTATACTTTCATCATGAGACACATTTGGTCACATATCATCAAGGTCAAGGTCACTTTGACCCTTATGAAATGTGACCAAAATGGGGTAGTGAACCACTAAAAGTGACTATATCTCATGGTAGAAAGTGCCAATAAGCACCATTGTGCTTCCTATGTCTTGAATTAACAGCTTTGTGTTGCATGACCTTGGATGACCTTGACCTTGGGTCAAGGTCACATGTATTTTGGTAGGAAAAATGTGTAAAGCATTTCTTTGTGTATGATGTCATTGGTAGGTTTAGTTGTTTGACCTTGACCTTGAAGGTCACCTGAAGGTCAAGGTCATATAAAGGTCAAGGTCAACCATGTGAGTTGTATGGGCTTTGCCCTTCTTGTTTGGGTGGTGGTGGTGGTGGTGGTGGTGGTGTTTGTGTTTGCTTTTTTAAATGTTTCTATGACTTGATATAATCTGTAACTTTGTTGTGTTGCAGCTAAAGAATTTTGTTTTGTTGTATATTTAGTCTTTTCCTTTTATGTAAGTAATTACTTTGATGGCTGTTGTGCAGTAATGCAGACACATCAGCCTGAACCAATAAGTAATTATCAAAGTTTGGGTTGTGTTTCAGACAGTACCTGTGAGTACAGCTGCCTTGTGTGCTTAGAGCTGGAGAGTGGAATTGTTTTTCTGACTTCATCTGTCCCTCCCTCTCTCTGCCGTGTTATTTATAATGAGATCTCTGTTAGGAGTTTTGAGTTTCTTCCAAACTTCTTAAAAACCACTCCTGTACCCTGAACTGATAATGACACCATATGGAAGTGGGTTCTTCAAAGACATGCATTTCAAACATGGACTGGTTTTCTTGCACACACGGAACTTTTCACAGATCACTCGAAAAAGTAGATCAGTTTATCTTTGAAGTTGAAGCCACGTTCTGTTTGGAAGTTGGATAAAAAGTTATCATGAGCACCACTTGATGATATTTTCAGCATAGTCAAGTTAATTTTTAATAGTTTTGTCTCAAAATCAGTTCCACAGTTGCTCACTTTGATGTGTTTTACTGCATAATTAATGTGACCACAGTTTACATTCACCTCTTTTCAGTTAGTTTTGTTTAGTTTTTTTCCCATCTTCCATTTTGTATGTCTGTCTTTGAACAATTTTTCCATTTATTTTTATCATTCAGCATTGTCTACAAACATCTTAATATACATGTTCCTCGCAATATAACTCATATGCAGCCCTGCTGTTCAATCCATGCTCACACAATACTGTAATTCTATTTCTTTTAATTTGCATTCACCTCCTGTAGTATGTAACACTGTCACATTGCAAACAATTCACGAATACTAAACAGTCAATGTGGAGGCACAGGAAACTCCAGAAATCTCACATTTATTACTTGCTGTTGAATTATAATAGAATAGCAGGTAATTTATTTTCACATTAGCTTACTTCAACTTTCTTCACCCTCATTATTTTATTTTGATTTATTTGAAAATGAATTATCATTATTGTTTACTTGTGATTTGAATTTCTATTCTGTAACTTGTAAAATAGAATAGTATCTCTCTTTTTTTATATTTCACCAGTGTGCATTCAGATGAGATTGTTCTTGTCTGCAGCTGCCACCAATGCCTTTGTTTCGATGCTGTCTGGAAACAAGCAACCCAGATTGATTGTGAGGGTAGCCGTGCCAAAGAAGGAACAGAAAGATCACCTGAAGTATGTTTGCTTTGTTACATCAAGATGCCTGCTTCTCTCATTCCTTTCTGAGTTACAAAATTGAAAAAGATATGCACAAGCAATTGAAACAAACCTTCATTGTACAGTTGAATGACCTTGGGTTGCTCCCACCAAGATTTAAAATGAGCAGTACCTATTGCAGTATGGCGCTGCTATGACATCAAATGCGCCAAGATGGTGCTGCTAACACCATCTGATATGCTCAAATGGAACAGTGTCACTCATAACATGCTTGAAATCAGAATAAAAATGCTTTGGCAAGGGACATGCCCAGAACTTGTCCCAGTCAGCGAAGCTCCCAAGACCTCTGGACTCCCTTAACTCTTCACCCACCTTGTATTCTTGGCCCTCCATTTATGAACTGTGCACTGGGAAAGCTTGGCTGCAGTCAGAGGCCTAAGACCCCAGATTTATCTCTGTGTCTTTGTCCTTGTGCAGCCTGCTGCCAGATGTCCTGGTGGGGAACATGTGCCTGCTGCCCTTCTACGTCTTCTACCGAACCATGGTGGTGGACTGCCTGCTGCGTGACCGCCTGGACCTTGAGTCCACAGGTGGGATCTGTGTGTGTTCCCCTGTCAGTCCCCATTGCCAGCTTTTTCTTTTCATTCTTACCAGTACATAGCTCTGACTTTACTTATTCTTGCCATTTCTTTTAAACAAACAGTTCAAATAATATATTTTACCATGCATTGGTGGCAAGTTTTTCTTTCTGCTTTCATGTGTTTCCATTTCCCATAGTGACATTGTTTCAAATAACTCATATAGACTCTTCCTCTGTGTCTCTTTCCCCCCTCTCATATCTTCCCCTCATTGGCAACTCCCATCTCTTCATATTTCTGTGTGTTAATATTGGCATGCTTGTTTCTGTAGCTCTTAGCAGCAACAGCTTTATCTCTGCATATGTCTGCCTGCCTGCCACTCTCTGTGCCTCTCTCTGTATGTCAGTAAATCTCTCAGTGTCTGTTATTCTGTCTGTCCATCCATCTGTCTTTCTGTCAGTTCATCATGAATCTGTCACTCATTGTGTCTGTGTGTCTGT
>JAWQFJ010001491.1:65000-87500 GCA_034096865.1 Theodoxus fluviatilis | reverse complement strand
TTTTCCATCCTTTTTTCTTTTTGACTCACATGCGAAGCAAAAGTGAGTCTATGTACTGAGCCGTGTCGTCCGTCCGTCTGTCCGTCCGTCCGGGCGGGCGTCCGTCCGTCCGTCCGTAAAAAACTTAAACGTTGGATTTTTCTCGGAGACTATTAAGTCTATCAACACCAAATGTGGCATGATGGTGTATGATGGCAAGGCCTCAAAAAATATACATAGTGACTTGACCTTGCTTCAAGGTCAAGGTCACAGGAGCCATAAATGTGGTCTCCAAAACAGTCATTTTTCACATTTTCCCAATTTTCTTCCACGTTATTGAGAATGGCGACCTCAGCTACAAGTGATATATAGGTCAAAGCAAGCCCTATCTTTTGATACCAGTTTGGTTGACCTTGCTTCAAGGTCAAGGTCACAGGAGCTCTTCAAAGTTGGATTGTATACATATTTTGAAGTGACCTTGACCCTGAACTATGGAAGATAACTGTTTCAAACTTAATAATTATGTGGGGCACATGTTATACTTTCATCATGAGACACATTTGGTCACATATCATCAAGGTCAAGGTCACTTTGACCCTTATGAAATGTGACCAAAATGGGGTAGTGAACCACTAAAAGTGACTATATCTCATGGTAGAAAGTGCCAATAAGCACCATTGTGCTTCCTATGTCTTGAATTAACAGCTTTGTGTTGCATGACCTTGGATGACCTTGACCTTGGGTCAAGGTCACAAGTATTTTGGTAGGAAAAATGTGTAAAGCATTTCTTTGTGTATGATGTCATTGGTAGGTTTAGTTGTTTGACCTTGACCTTGAAGGTCACCTGAAGGTCAAGGTCATATAAAGGTCAAGGTCAAGCATGTGAGTCATATGGGCTTTGCCCTTCTTGTCTTTCCATATTCCTATCTTTTCTTTCCATATTTTTTTCATCTTTTCTTTATATTAAGAGAAAGCTTATTAAAATGACTTCATTGAAATCTGCCAATTTTGGTCAGTGCAGGTACCAATAAATGCACTGATATTATACTATATTGCCTTGATGCAGATTTGTTGGTAATATGAAAAATAAATTCCCCTATAGGAGGCTTGGATGGAGAGAAACAAGACAATCAAAAGGACAGAGAGAGTAAGTACCTTTGGACACATTTGTATGGATTAGTTGTGTCTTTGTGCAATCTTTTTTCATTCATATCTTCATGCAAAGTGGATTTTAGGTTTGGAACGCTATGAATGATTGTGTGTATATGTTCATGTGTGCGTGTGTGTGTGTGTGTGCGCGCACGTGTGTGTGTGTGTGTGTGTGTGTGTGTGTATGTGTGTATGATTTGTGTGTGTGTGTGTGTGTATGTGTGTGTGTGTGTGTGTATGAGTGTGTGTATGATTTGTGTGTGTGTGTGTGTGTGTGTGTTTAGTGTGTGTGTGTGTATGTGTGTGTGTGTGTGTGTGTGTGTGTGTGAGGGGGGAGGAGGGAAGGGGGGTGGCAGGGGTGTGTAAGAGTGTGGGGATGTACTTCTTTTTGTGCTCTGTCCAGATTCCTTCTATTTTCCCATGAAATGCTTTTACACAATGTTGACACCTTAGTTGAAATTAAGTTCACCAGTAAACCTTTGCTGGAGGTCACTTTGTTAATTGATCAAGATTTCAGTGAATTTGAGGACTGCTGATGACACTTTGCTTTCCTGCAGTCTGACTATGATCAGGTAGAATTAGTCACCTTTTGTTCTAAGTGAAATACCATGAGTTGATTAGGAAGCTTTTAGGTGTGCCTGTATGCTGCTTGTAAATGCAAATTAGAAAAACTGTATGCTGCTTGTAAATGCAAATTAGAAAAATGCTGCTTTCAGTTCAGATAATGAAGTTATTTTCTTGCTCCAATATGAAGCTGCCTTCATTTTAGTACTGCTTTTATTCTATAACATGATTCATTTAATGAGTAGTGCATTGCTTATGACATTCCAAAGTAAGTTCCTTATTGTACATCTGTGCATTCATTCCGTGGTGTAGCAAGCATAGGTAGGACTTATGAATCTGGACAAACATGCCAAACCAATTTATTACACAGCAACTGATTGGCTACTCAATTAATGGCATCACTTATTTGCAGTAAATCCCCCCAATCTGTAACAAGTATCAATTAGTGTGCAAGTTTGCTGTGAAATATGTCAGAAACATTCACAGTTACTTGTATTTAAACTTTTCTTGATCAAATTATTACATTCTGCCTTGGTATTTAGGTATAAGTCTTGACTTGATTGAAGAGTGCGCCAATCCTATGCACACTGCCAGGATTCTGAAGTCTTTGCATTTTGATTGCTTGCTGAGCTGAGGTCAGATGTAGGCAGTGCCCTTTCTGAAGTAACTTTCCCTCCACCTTGTTTTTCAGCACATTTTCCTGTCTATTCACAATCCTCTGGTAAAGTTGCATTGCTGAACAATAGTGTCTAGGAATATTGAAAACCGTGTGTCATATTTTAAAGCATTAATTGTTTCACCTATATATTGTAAACCCCTATGATTTTTTTTCTTCGTGTTAACCATTCTTTTTTAAAGTCTAAATTGTATATCTGTTCACAAAGTCCATTCCTATGCTTGCACATCAGAATGTTCTCCCTTTGTCCATCTGTATGGTTTTTGTAGCTCTCTCTCTCTCTCTCTCTCTCTCTCTCTCTCTCTCTCTCTCTCTCTCTCTCTCCCTTCCTTCCCCTCCCCCCTCCCTTCCTTCCCCTCCCCCCTCCCTTCCTCCCTCCCTCTAAGGCAGTATAGTTTCTGTATGCTATCTTATGAAGGGTCTTTTTTCAAGATAAGTCCTTTGGAAACTTGTCAGCTGAACACTCCAGTGCCCTTTGCCAGGGTTACTGAAGGGTTGTGTCCCACTCTCTCAACTCTTCTGCCCTGCTGAAACAGTCCGCTTTTTGCCTGAGCTTAGCATGAGCTATCCTAGCTTCCCTGCTCGTCGGAACGTTGCTGAGCCTCCTGAACAAATTCCTTATTTTGATATTGCAAACTTAGCTTTTGCAGTTTTCTCAACTTTTGCCATCAGTTTAAGTCTTTGTTACTGTTCACCATGCTAATAGAATACAGATTTCATTAATGCTGCCTTGTCTGTAGTGTCGGTAGTGTTTGGATGATAAGATAGGTCAAGATAGTATGACAATAGTTCACTCTCGAGAGTCTTGATAGAGGGTGGTCATTTGAGGAGCAGGTGGATATTCTGCAGGGGTCGTATGACTTTCCTTTCTGGTGCCTTTTTCTCCGTGCTAGCAAGCATGCCAGGCTGCTGTAGTTATTTGTCCATTTGATGGCCAAAAGTCCTGTTGGTCTTTGAAGAAAATAGACATGTAGGTGCACCTCAGCTATGGATTCATGTTTGTTTTATAGAATTATAGCTAGGCTTTGTCATGAGAATGGACAGGTTTATGAAATAGATTCTAATTTATTGTGAAATTTGCATAGTTCATACTTACTTACCTTGTTGAATGCATTGATGAACTCATGACTTATTTTGGTATCTCAGCTTTTAAGCCATTTTGAATGAATTCATCAAGTGAATTTGGGGAATATCTTGAAAGTTGAACATATTTCCAAGTATTGTTACATTGATTGATCAACCATCAGCCATGAGCCAGGAAGATACGGCTTGTGTATGATGGAAAATGGAAGCACTTATACTTAGCAGAAAGTGTCTATTAGTTTCTTTATGCTGAATTACTATTAGAGTTGGATATTTGATGATGAATACATATCAGTCACTGTGCATACAGCTTATTTAGGCTCATGCAACCATCAATTCAAAACATATCCCATCAGCCTGTCATCTCACTTTGCAGTCTTCATGCTCCGGTTCATTCCCTGTAATTTTTGCATTGCTCATTGGCAGAGCAAGCAAATAATTCATTTACAGAAGAGAGCACAGTGTCTGTGCATCAGAATACTTATGGAAAGATTTCCCTCCTGGCTTATTGAAGCTATATGAACCTCTGTCAAACAGAAAGATGACGTCTAGAGTCTCATATTGTGTCAGTGTCCCTACTAATTCATTTCCACCTCTTAGATCTATTCAAAAGTTATCATTGCTGTCTGTTATACCACTTGAATTGACAAGTGTTTGTGCTTTGTTTTACCCCCTGTCAGTCCAGTGTAAGTAGTTGTATGCTATGACTAGAAGTTGTATTTGCATGATGGATGTAATGACTATGCATAATAGATGTAATGACTATGCATGATGGATGTAATGACTATGCATGATGCATTCTATCTGGCAGCCTCTTTTTACCCTGGATCTGTATTTTAAACTGGTATGACCTTGGTGTTCTCCTGCAAGATTGCAGATATTTTATTTCTGTATGGTCATTGCTGTTGTTGTTGTTGTTATTGTTGTGTGCTGTTCATCATTTTTAAACACTTAATGGTGGTGCCAGCTATCATTTCCAAGAATGGCAAGATACTTCAACTTGGAAGTGGATACAAATGAATAAAAATTACCACAAAAAAGTATAAAAGTAAAGGGGATAACGGGGAAGAGTTCTAAGTTTCTGAAATGGTCATTTTCATCCAGCTTCTTTGTGCATGCAAACTGCATATTTCTACCTTACTTATCATGGAACACCTTCATAAGTTTACATTTCTTCAAATCGTTTTAAAATATTTTTCATTGTTGCATTTCGAATTACATAATTACCTTCAGATATTTGCTACATTTTCTAAATGCCTTTTCTATTGTTTCAATCCATTGTTACTATCATCAGGTATGTGATCTTTTATTTCAAAACTTAAGCTGTGCCCTCGTGTGATACATTGCTACTTCTGCACTTAAACTAATTTTTGTAATTGAGTGTTAGTCATAATCATTTATTGAATTAAATACAATTGGGGTTTTTTCCTTCACCCCCCCAAAAAGAAGAATTGTTTTCTATAACTTTTCTTAGTTAATTCAAAGATGCTTAGACATGTGCTGGTATGTGCAAGTTTTTTAAATTTTATAAGTGGCTGCTAAGAGCATGAAAGTTGCCCTTTTTTAATGCACCCCTTTAAATTCTTTTTGCTAGTTGAGGATCACAATTTTTACCAGTTTTTGCTATATTTTTTATAATCTTGACAGTGTTAGGATGGGTGGGAAATGGGAAGTGGATTGTGATAATGGATGAAAACAATGAGAAAGTGTTAAAACTGAGGATGTGGGTGACAGTGTTGAATAGGGATACTATATTTATCTTCCTTTTCTCCAAGGGATTACAGAGTATATCATGCAACAGAAATAACGTTGAAGTTTTAAAAAAATTGGTACATTTTTTCATATTTGTTGCAATTTTGGTTTTTCTTAGAGGGATGATGATGGAGTTCTGTCATAAAAATGATATATTTGTATTTGCATATATCATGTCATTTTGAAACGTGAAGTAAAAGTATGATTATCATGCAATTGCAGCATAAACATGTTTGAGAACAAAGGAGATTCACACACCCAGACACACACAAATACATACACACACACTTAGACACACATATGCACACACACCCATATATACACATACATGTACATGCATGCACATGCACACACATACACACAGTCATGTACAGTGCAAGCCTACACACAGGTACACTGTCATGTTAATTTGATATTGATTTTGCACACTGTTTATTTCAAACAAGTTAATGTTTGTATTGTAAAGCCACACATTCAATTAAGTAATTAAATCCAGCAACATCACTTTCAGCTCATTTGTTGCTAGCAATTTTGTAAGTTCACAAATAGCAGCTATTAGAGAACTAAACTTGGGAGTAGCTTATTTTCATTAGATTGCATCAAAGAATCTATTGAAGTTTTCTGCATTCTTCATCATTTCTTAGTAAGGTCACACACAAAAAGTTGTTTGTTTCTGGTCGCTTGACAGATCCTAAATTTTGCTGCCAATTCTACTTTTTGACACACATGTGAAGCAAAAGTGAGTCTATGTACTCACCCGTTTCGTCCGTCCGGGCGTGGTGTCGTCCATAAAAACTTTAACGTTAGATTTTTCTCAGACACTATTAAGTCTATCAACACCCAATTTGGCATGATGGTGTATGATGACAAGTCATCAAAAAACATACATAGTGACTTGACCTTGATTCAAGGTCAAGGTCGCAGGGGCTGTAAATGTTGTCTAAAAAACAGCCATTTTTCACATTTTTCACATTTTTTCTGAAGTTTTTGAGATTGGATACCTGACCTATATATGGTGTATAGGGCAAAGTAATCCCTATCTTTTGATACCAGTTTGATTGACCTTGCTTCAAGGTCAAGGTCACAAGAGCTCTTTAAAGTTGGATTGCATACATATTTTGAAGTGACCTTGACCCTGAACTATAGAAGATAACTCTTCCAAACTTCATAACATTGTAGTACACATGTTATACTTTCATACTAGGTCACTCGTGTCGTCTGTCCGAGCGTCCGGGCATCCTGTAATCCGTAGAAAACTTTAACGTTGGATTTTTCATGGAGACTATTAAGTCTATCAACACCCAATTTGGCATGATGGTGTAGGATGACAAGGCGTCAAAAAACATACATAGTGATTTGACCTTGCTTCAAGGTCAAGGTCACAGGAGCTCTGTAAAGTTGGATTGTATACATATTTTAAAGTGACCTTGACCCTGAACTATGGAAGATAACTCTTCCAAACTTCATAACATTGTAGTACACATGTTATACTTTCATCATGAGACACATTTGGTCACATATCATCAAGGTTAAGGTCATTTTGACCCTTATGAAATGTGACCAAAATGGGGTAGTGAACCACTAAAAGTGACCGTGTCTCATGGTAGAAAGTGCCAATAAGCACCATTGTGCTTCCTATGTCTTGAATTAACAGCTTTGTGTTGCATGTCACATGTATTTTGGTAGGAAGAATGTGTTAAGCAGTTCTTAGTGTATGATGTGATTGCTAGGTTTAGTTGTTTGACCTTGACCTTGAAGTTCACCTGAAGGTCAATGCCATGTAAAGGTCAAGGTCAAGCTTGTTAGTTGTAAGGGCTTTGCCCTTCTTGTTTTTCATGTTACCCAAAAACAAACAGAAAATTCTGTGGGCCTAATATCTGTGTAGTACTTGCATTGTAAAGCTTCCTTGTGCAAAGTGCAACCACTCAGCTATGACTACCAGGCATTGACATGATCCAGTCAGGACCATTGCATTGACCAGGTCTCTGTTGGGGTCAATGATGCTACTGCAATTAATGTGTGTGGATTTAATTAGCTGCTTTGCTAATCTAGCTGATGGGCTGTGTATTTCAGCGAGATGAGGAGTATGTGAAGGAGCAGTTCACTCGTGTGTTCATGGAGACGGTCTATCCACTGTCCCACCTGGTCAACCTGCCTCCGTACATCACAGGCAACATAGAGGTCCAGAAGGTAAGTTGTGTCATTCACTTATTTGCATGCTCCCTCCATGGCAGTTGAGAGTGTTTCCTTGTAGTGCGTACATACTTGGCACGAATGTTTCAATGGATGCAGATATATTTGGTGCATTCTCATATGATGTGATGCAAGAGAACCAGCCTTTAGGCTTTACCTGGTTAAGTACCTTGCTGACATACATGTATTTTGAAGGCTTGCTTTGAGGGCTTATGTTGATTGCATATCTAATAATGCCATTTACTGAGGAGAGTATTGGCAAGGTTCCATAAAGAAGTCATTTTCTGTTTTGTGATCTTTCTCATACATATTATTTTGATGTTCTTATTCATTTACTAAAAATACTGATCCATTAAAATTGAGTCACACTAGGCCAAACACTGATGTATAGTTCACTAGAGATCATTCCCCTTCCACTGAATCACAGTAGAGTTCACTAGAGATCATTCCCCTTCCACTGAATCACAGTAGAGTTCACTAGAGATCATTCCCCTTCCACTGAATCACAGTAGAGTTCACTAGAGATCATTGCCCTTCCACTGAATCACAGTAGAGTTCACTAGAGATCACTCCCCTTCCACTGAATCACAGTAGAGTTCACTAGAGATCATTCCCCTTCCACTGAATCACAGTAGAGTTCACTAGAGATCACTCCCCTTCCACTGAATCACAGTAGAGTTCACTAGAGATCATTCCCCTTCCACTGAATCACAGTAGAGTTCACTAGAGATCATTCCCCTTCCACTGAATCACAGTAGAGTTCACTAGAGATCATTGCCCTTCCACTGAATCACAGTAGAGTTCACTAGAGATCATTCCCCTTCCACTGAATCACAGTAGAGTTCACTAGAGATCACTCCCCTTCCACTGAATCACAGTAGAGTTCACTAGAGATCATTGCCCTTCCACTGAATCACAGTAGAGTTCACTAGAGATCATTCCCCTTCCACTGAATCACAGTAGAGTTCACTAGAGATCATTGCCCTTCCACTGAATCACAGTAGAGTTCACTAGAGATCATTCCCCTTCCACTGAATCACAGTAGAGTTCACTAGAGATCATTGCCCTTCCACTGAATCACAGTAGAGTTCACTAGAGATCATTCCCCTTCCACTGAATCACAGTAGAGTTCACTAGAGATCATTGCCCTTCCACTGAATCACAGTAGAGTTCACTAGAGATCATTCCCCTTCCACTGAATCACAGTAGAGTTCACTAGAGATCATTCCCCTTCCACTGAATCACAGTAGAGTTCACTAGAGATCATTGCCCTTCCACTGAATCACAGTAGAGTTCACTTGAGATCATTCCCCTTCCACTGAATCACAGTAGAGTTCACTAGAGATCATTGCCCTTCCACTGAATCACAGTAGAGTTCACTAGAGATCATTGCCCTTCCACTGAATCACAGTAGAGTTCACTAGAGATCATTCCCCTTCCACTGAATCACAGCCCTAGTTGAACCTTCAACACACAGGCCCGAGCAGAGGAGATCGGCAAGTTCAAGCAGCTGAAGCAGGTCCGGAGGAGCACCCTGGCTGCCCTCCTATCAGCTGACATGCAGTTCCAGCCCATGGAGGTCAACGAGGTGGCCTTCAACATCATCGGCCCCCACTGCCTGCACAGTCTAAGGACAGAGCAGGTATGGCGCTGTCAATCCACTATGAAGCCCAGCTGATGTAGGCTGTCTTCCCAGTGAATGGACTGCATGGCACACTGGGCACTGCAGTAGTTAAAAAGTCATTGAGGTCAATTCCACTTGCTGCATGCATCACTCTTGATCACTATGAACAGTGCAGTTTGATGAGGGAAAACTCTGGTGAATTGATTGATGCTTTAAAAATGTTGTGTACACAAGCCGTTTTGTGGGGAAAATTCTTCTTGGGAAGAGATTGATGGTGGCAGATCTTTTTTGAACATCTATTATGTGTGAAATATTTGACCTATTTTGCAATTCATGCCAGCATTTGTATTTTTTTATGGAAGAGGGTCATGGCTCCTGCATTGAAACTGTTGATGATTCACTTGTGTACTTGAACCACTTAATTTATGGAATGTGTTGTTGCCTTTCCAGGTGGTGGAGGGGTGATCTCAAACATTCATCCATGGATTGAAAGGAGAAAGTGAAATAACACTGTGATAGGGAAATGTATCTTTTTTGAGCATTTTTATTAGTGATGTGTTTTGTTGTACATTTAAATTAATAGGGACTTACATAATTAACATTTTCTCAACCAGCAGGCAGCAGTATTCTGATAGTTTTTTTAAATTAGAGTCTGTATATTGTACTCTGAAACAATTTTCAATCATCATTCAAAATTTGTTAACATCTTAGCTTACCTTCCATAACATTAGGAATGGGTTTACTTGGGATGGGAAAGGCTTGAGCCTTTCTGCTCTACTATATACTCTATAGGGGGTGAAGCAAACAGTAGCTTGACACCCAAACACGGGGGATGTATCACTATATAAAATCATATCTGTACCTTTACCTTATGTTAATGTGTATTCCAAGTGAATGTTTGTTTTTATCCTAGTGCAGCAAGTTACCTTTTCTATTCAGCATAATCTTGGCTTGAATGCAACAGCAGAAATGCTGATTGGCTGTTGAAGAATATGATCAAGTTCCGTCCTAACATACATTTTGTAAGTGACTTTTGTTCAAGCCCTCCATTGATATCATTCATGGCGAAAGTGAAATGTTGTACACAATTACATGTACGGAGTATTATGTTAGAAAATAAACAAATTTTGTTATATGGTGGATGCCCCTTTTTTGTTTACTGGGGAGACAATTCTTGAGATGTTGTCTCCCCTTTATCTACCTGAGTTCCATGCTTGCTATTTTATGCAATATGCCCTCTGCCATAGCTCTATCAGCTCCTCAAGCAACAAAAACAAGGGACAGAAGTGTAGCATGCCCCATCTGCACCAGTCACAAACTGACACATGTACAGGTTCAAACAGAAAATGACTGAACAAACAAACGGCTATTCTCAGATTCGCATAAGAAGAGATGTGTGTGTGTGTGTGAATTTGTGCATGTACAGATCTATGTATAATGTGTTGGTACACTTGGGAACATAGCTGGATGCTGCTGAGAGAACAGAAGGCGAGATGGAAGATTTTATTTTATGAATAGGCCTGAAGGGTAGTTGAATAAATGGAGTCAAATCAATTCCAGTTCTTCATTCCCACCCCCACCCCACCCCCGAACATTGCAATTAAATTATGTATAAAATTTATCTGAATGCCAGCAGTATATGCAGAGGACATCTGCTTCCCATAATTGCATGTTGGCCTCTTTTAGGTATTGCTCATAGTGAGATGTTAATTAGATGGCTGAGGCACCCAAGTGGACATTGTGTCCTCATCCATCAGCCTGTTCAGTTGCATTTTGTCCTCATCCATCAGCCTGTTCAGTTGTCCTCTGAAATGGCAGACTGGTGAAATATATTGCTGAATTTGAAACCATTGCTGTCATGCAAAATTTCAGATTCTTGGGTCCAACAATTTTATAGGGGATAAAAGCCAATCTATGAGTTTTTAATGGCTGACATACTACTATATCATTGACCAATCAAGTGATGCAGCTGTATCTGTGTGCAGGATGTCGCTTATCATCATCATGTGTACATGTAGTTTCTGAATTCTGGATCAAAAAGTCCTGAAGAGAATGCCAATATAGAGATGGTGATCTTTGCTATCTGGTTTTAAAGCAAGGCATTGAAGGAGGTATTAAAAAAGAAAGTTTGTAGAGGCTATCTCCATGGTGGTACCATCATGGCTACCATCAAACTCCTGAAATATGTTATCTGAGGATTGCTGCCACCAACTCCCTGACCAGACAATTTTTACAGCTCAAAATCTTGCAAGCTAGCAATTCAAACTATCAAGTTTTTATGCTGATCTACTTCGAAGAACTCTCCCAATCTTTTCATCCTTACTGTGATAGAAAACTGGATGGCAAGATGCTCACGGAGGTAAAGTGATTCTGTGTCATTCAAGAATGAGATGATTTTGGACATGGGCCCTTGTCAGTCAAGACCAACATTAGCCTTAATTAAAAGGACTGTGCAAAATGTCTTGAACAAAAGATGTACTACTCTACCTCTCTGATAGGCAGAGTCATCTTAAATTGTATCGATGCCTTATCAGGAAAATGAACCTCCATCTCGACTGTAACTTGACCTTACATTTCTTGCAGCAGTTGGATGGGGAATGCAGGGGTTGAAGCTGCAGCACTGGTGAGGTGGCAGTGTTGTTATTGAGCATGATTTCTCACTATGACACCAATCATCATACAGCCATGAATTTCATTTTGATCAGTATAGTCATAATCTACAGCAATCACAACCCTTGTTATCAAATCAGCTTGGAGCTGAAGCCAAAGTTTTGGTTGCCTGGTTTGGTGTGATTTGCAATCTTCATACAGAGTGCACATTGCCTGATGCCTGCCACGTCTGTTGGAATCCTGTTGCTGGGCTTTCAGCACTCTTTGTAGTTGCTCATCAAGGAACAGTCCCACAGCTAGAGCAGTCACTGGAGCAGATTCCAAATCGCAACCAGTGATTAGCTAGAGTCATCTAGTTGGTTGTAGGTGCAATGACTCCAGTCACACTTAAGAAACACTGCATTGGATGATGCAATTAATTGACCCCTTTCTGCATCCATACGTGTCAATGATGCCGCCCCCCCCCCCCCCCCCCTCTCACACTGCTGGACTTATAGGGCCTACTCCGAGGCAGTTTCAAGCAGCCAAGAGACTACCAGGGAGCTTTGGAACAGGGTCGGATCATTACAACATGACTGAGAAGACTGAGCCCAACCCTTTTACAGCGATGAACCCATCACAGAATTCCATATCCAACCCCCAAAAACTATCTTTGCACTCAGCTATCAATCAAACCCCAAAAATCAACACCTGGCTCTCACTTGTCATTTTGTATGGAAAGAGAATCTTACCAAGCATTAAATCTTCCCGGAAGTAACTTAAAAAGAATATAACTCTCTAAATACATGACATCCAGGAAAGAAACATTATGGAATCTTTCTTCCTCCCTCACCACACACACATCTTAATCTTGCAGGAACTTCCCCAGACCTATCTCGGGTACATGGAAACTTGAATATGTACCATGAAAGGCCAAGTGCTGCTAGCACTAGTATGAAGGTCATCTTTACCCATGCCATGAGAAGAAATAAGTGCCAACTTTCTGTTTTGAATTTACAGTGACATATTTTTATGGACAACACACAATGCATTTCGCACAAGAGGTATCCACGAAGGACAGACCTCCATAGCATGAGGTGGCCATAGCCCACAATCAAATAGCATCATCCCATTCAATACACTAATGGAAAATATTTTGGACAAAAGAAGAATGCATGTCTTTCATTTGGAATTGATTATCCTTTGTTCTTGGAAATTGAAAGTGTGAGAAGATAACAAATTGTATAACTCTGATTTCATTAAAAACTCTTAAGGTCCTGTAAGTTGTTCACGTGTTTCATTCCCCAGTCCTGTAAGGATTATGCAATTTGAAGAAAAAATCAGTCAAGAAACAGTCACGTGGGGTGGGTGGCTATGGGCGGTACAGGATTGAGCAGGGTGAGCTGTTATGAGTGGTACAGGATCTTAATCTAAGAGTTAAATACAGTACTTGAGATCTCTGATAAGATGGGTCAAATCCGTACAAGAAAGCACATTTCCTTCAGAGGTACCTTAGATTTTGATGTATGCTATAGGACATTATGAGCACCAATTTTTGCAAGTGAACAGGCCTGAGCAAACCTCTTACTCTTCTATATGGCACACGTACCCCACCAGAGCTACCTGAATGAAGTGAGCAGAAGATAGATAAGTTTATTTTCAAAAGTAAAAATAGTAGCAGCCATATTGTGGTGCTTGTTTGTCTTTATCTTGCTCCAAGTGTGAATGCTGGATACTTAACTTCCTTTCTGCTGATCTGTTCCCCTGTGGGTTGGGGGTGAGAATTGACCCACAGCGTCTACCTACAAGATTCATAAGAGGCAAACGAGTGGCAAAATCATGAATTGTCTTGCTCAAGATTACTCTACATGTATATATTCATGCACAAACTTACAAAAGGTTATTTCCCACTCTGTCTGAGGTGGGGATTCATACGTTTATACTACACTTGTTTACAGTTCTTGTATTCTTAAAATATGATTAAGGTTCAATTATCATGGTTCTGCATGCAAGTCAATACTTGACCCAATACATCATCAGGGTCTTGGATAGTGACTTGGTGCCTTCCACACTTCTCCTGTGGCAAGTTTGTATTCTGAAGGCCACGAATCAGCACTTTCAATTCATTGACATAGACTAGCCTCAGTTTGTTTAGAAATCATCTTCAAATGCATCCAATGCAGCATTTAATTGTATCCACCAACCAAAATGTCCACAGCTACATGAGTTGAAGCCTGCCTGCATAATCCCTTTGTGAATACAAATGAAAAATAATGCCACTGCAGCAGGCATTCAACTGGGCAGAAATTGTACCTGTGAGTGTGATGTTTCAACTACCCCATCATAGCTTTTGCCACACCCTAAGATTTTACTTATTCAGCCAACCATTGCAAAAAGGATACAGAAAGATGAGGTTGAGTATCTAAATTCAAGGGGATTTTATCTCGGTATACAATATATACATTTACATACTGATGGATCTAAAGTTGGTGCCCATGTATCAACAGCTGTTGTTGCTCACAATCCAGCACACTCTGTTAGGTTGCCGGACCTAACTTTTGTCTACTTCGCAGTGATCAATGCACTTGATGTTATCAAAGACAAAGAGCAGCAAGTGCAGAGAGCCCCAGCTTATTCTCTCTGGCTGTCTGCACCACAGGCACATCAGAGTGGACAAATTTCTCATCCTTGTTAGTATATTTCACTCTTTGTCCATGTTTGAGTCAGTGGGGATTGAGACTGTCTTTTGTTGGGTCCCAGGTCGCTGGTATCTGGGGAAACAAGAGGGCAGATTGTCACGGTTGGGGTAGGTGGAAGGTGGCTCGATCCCCAACTGGACAGTTAAACAAATTAAAATAAGGGAAATTCCTTCCTCAGTCACTAATCACATTTAAAGACAAAGACGTCACAAACCAAATCCGACATAAAACAATCGACTCAATTACGTATACATCTTTCAACCAAAACTCACTAACTGAAAACACAACAGAAAACTTCAAAGAAAACAAAAGAATTACTACAAATTATATATAAACCTTTAAAAACCGCCCAGCGGGCTTAACCACGACAGTTGTTAGTCAATTCCCTTTTTATCAATCCATCTCCTCTAGTAACTGAAAACAATAAGCAACAATATTTCAATGGATTGAGTTACACGGACCATCAGCCTTTGTAGGCCATGTAAGGCCATTGGGCACGAAAATCACTAGAACAGTCTAGAGTAAACGCTAACCAAGTCACAGTGTTCTTAGGTATTCGCCTCTCACGAAACGCGCAGAGAGACGCGGTGGGTCAATTCTTACCCCGAACCCACAGGGGAAACATTACTAATAAGAAATCTTTCTTTTAAAAACGCCCACACCGGGCTTACATAAATCAAGCTCTTAGTTTATCCTTTCTTCTTCCCTCTCCCCCTTGATAGGAAAAACCGACCCTTTATATTGGGTCCATTCATGCACAAAGAACATGTTGTGCACGTGCCGCCGCAGGACAACTAGAATTGCACGTGCGAAACGGTTGAAAAATAAATGCAGTCAGCAAGTGCTGACAATGCAAAACACTTAAAGGTGTAATATGGCGAGGTGGACTTAAAGTACCACCACATGCCACAACATATTTTCTTTATAAATCAACAAACTGCATGAGCCGTGACACAGATCACGCTTCCTAGTCTGCCCTCCCCCTAGCTCCATCAACTGGTAGAGTTCTTGCAGACGACCTCGGACCCTATGTTGTAAAATATTTTGTAACATTTTGTCAGGCGGACTGGGACTAATAACAAGCTACATGAGATTGCCCCAGTTTTGAGAGAGAGGTCCCCACTATTCCTCATTATCAAGAAGAGATAAAGTTGTTCTTTGTCAAACCTACATTGAGCACAGCAAATTAACACATTCCTAAATTTTATAGGCAGAACCTCTGCCACAATGTCCTTCATGTCAGTTGGCTTTGACTGTTTGACACATTTTATTGGATTTCCCTGGACCTTTTGAATCCAGATCAAATTTTATGTCATGTTGATATTTTGAATATTTTCAAAGATTATCTTCCTATAATATGTCTCTAAAAGAACTACTGGTTCTTATAACAATTTTGAATACTAATATATGCTTTTAAATATCCATATATGGTTTTTGATAACAATTATTTAATATTTGTAATATTTGTCCTGAATTCATGATTATACATTTACACATGTGAAGAAATGTGTAGTATGTGCATGTATATTTACCAAATATGTACATCCTTCTTTAGTTTATGCTTTTACTTTTGTAAACAATTGTTGAGGTCTTACATAGCCAAATACGGCAGACAGGCCCTTAAGCAATAAACATGATCGTTCATTCTTTCTGTGTACACAGAACAACTCTTGTGACTGAGTGGATGCTCACCGTTGCATTAATTGAATGGATGTATGACTTGGCACTGCCAATTAAATGTGATGGTTTCATGACAGTAACTGAGTAAGTCAATTTCACAGAACATTTAGAAAAAAATCTAAAAAGGGAGTAGAGATGAGGTGGTGGTGTGTGCGTGCGTGCGTGTGCGTGTGCGTGCGCGTGCCGTGTGGGTGCAAGTTGAGCTTAGGGCGGGTTTTACACCAAATTAAAAGCCGACAGTGTATGAATGAATGAAGTTGAACGGCCTCTGTAGTAGTAGTAGTAGTAGTAGTATGAGAGGCTTGGATATAGGCCGTGAAGCCTTTTAAACGCCCCATCGTAATGTGTTGCCTTATATAGGGTCATAGTGTAATTCTAATTTCGACCGTTGAATGCCATGCAAAGCTTCTTCTTGGTAGTTTCTCGGGGGTTGAGAAAGATAAATTGTTGCGCGGCTATCGTCTCTGGTGGGCACCTATGACTGAGGCTTCGATGACGGAAGTCCAAAGTTCACATTGAACTCCAGTCGTCTGAGCAGGGGTAGGGGCAGAGGCAACTCAACGTCTTCGATCTCTTGATCACGCAATCACTTGAGTTAGCTGGCTCGAATAGGAGCAAGTCAAGTATCAATTTCCTTACTTATTCGTCCTTTACGAATCGCGCAGGGAGAGCGGTGGGTATATTTTAACTCCTGAACCCAAGAGCCAGGGGCTGCTGAAGGAGGTTGATGAAGGCGAAAAAAAGAATCGTCAATACACTCGACCGTTGATGCATAAAATGATAGAAGTTATCTGAAACCATTTCGATCTGCTCATAAGCGTGGATGTTTTGATCATGTGGGCGTGACTGCTAAACCTTGTTGAGACCGCGAAGACGACGGTTGCTCCCAAGACTGCAAGAGCAAGACTTGTTTAGTCTTTACCACGACTACTGTCTACTGTCACTACATAACATTGGATCGACTAGGACACCCACAAGTCCTCCGATGGATCTATCGACAATTATTTTATGACTGACTCGATGTATTCATCACCAAATATTTCCCCTCCCCTTTGCCAGATTCAACCTCAAAAGCACTGCGCAGAAACGAGTAAACAAAGTCAAAGCTGTCATGTAAACATTGGGAAAGTTAAGTCGCCGCCATCTTGATCACGTGACGTGTAAATCTCGACAAAATGAGAAGTGCCTACATTCATTTCCCCACAAGCATGCAGAACGCCGCTCACCCGTGGCATGCGGTGAAGTTGCTCTGTTACCTTCAACCTGAAATCGGTACTCCTTTACTGGCACTAGACGTGAACATGTTGACTGTGGAGATGGGGGTCACATGTTCAGTGTTGCATCCGTTTCTTTGAGTAATTGTTGACTCTGCCGACCAATACGGAAGCGGCCGAGATCTCAGCCGGCCTACACAGAAAACATTTATAGACCTAAATCCTACTGTACTCAAGCAGACTGTACACGATAGCCAACACATGCACCGATGATGGCATACGTATAATGAGTACTTCGGCCTAGATGCGTGGACATAGTGACTGTGGACGCTACAGAGGATGACACGCATTATTCTCGTAAGTGCCTCTCTAAGGAGCTGACTTGTTTCCTGATTTGAAGGATCCCAGTGCCAGCTAGTGGAGTCGCTTACGAAACTACAATGAGGCGTGTGGGCTACTGGATCAGCGAAAAGAAAAGCAAGAAGTTGAATTTCGAAGATCACAAGGAACTTTTCAGGTGAGTGAACATGGTGCACGTACACAGGTTTGGTTTTCATTCAGTCGTTGTTGTGCTGTTGATGTGCTGTTGATTTGCTGTGAGAAGGACCTGCATGATTTGAAGACTAAGTATCAACAAATGTTACCGACGTTATTTGCCCCGTCATTATTTCAGTAGTCGCGTGAGTATTTTTCAGAGAACACATATGATATTCATCATATTGTTGTCGCCAGAATATCCAGGCGTAGTGTAAAACCACTCCTTCGTGTAGAATCTAGAGACTCTGAAAACAAACAAGATTTACTCTTTGCCCTTTTAAGGCAATTTACGCTCTATTTCACAATTGTCACTAGTACATTTTCTACGTTTGTCAGATCTATGAGTACAATAGCTGACACAGGACACCTCAATCATCAACTGGATACCAAAATTGTTTGGCTCGGAAGCCAACCTTACATGCATTCATTTTAGTTATGCTCTGACAATATAAATAACAACTTAAACAGTGGGAACGAAAAAAGTTCCTTGATTGATATCCTCACAAAAAGTGACAAAAATATAGGATTATTTGCTGTTCTTGCCCATAACTGCCTCCCTGCCCCTGCACTTTGTGAGGCAAAAATAGATTGTGTATTTGCCAACTGAATGGTCTATGTTTTCTCAAGGTGAGCTTATCTAGATCTGAGGACAGTTTTGGAGATAAAGCAATCGTGCCTGGTGAAACGGCTTTGGAGATGAAGCAATCTGACTGGGTACAGGCAGTAATGACAGCTAGAGCCAGTGACAACAGACCAAACATGTTGTAGGGTGCCTAGCAATATTTGATTTGCCTAGGGAGAGGCACCTAGGTAGTCCTGTGTATGTGTTCATTCTTAAATGGTTAAGAGAAATATGGAGGTGGTCAGGTGTTTAAAATGAAATGAGGTGCTCAAGTGTGCAGAGAAACCACACGTCCTTATTTCTAGAGATATACTCACAATTGTTTGTAATGCAAGGTATGAGCCATTGGTGTTCATAAATGTGCCGGTTGATGTTTGTGCGTCAATGCAGGGGTGTTCAACTGTTAAGGAATGAACACAGAATTGTTAAGCTGTATAGTAGATTGACAAAAAGGTGTCCATTTGTGTATGGAAAAAATTGTCAAGTGTTAAATAATGTAGGTGTAGACAAAAAGAGGTGTTCAGTTGTTTCTGAAAGACACAGAGATGCTCACATCATTCTTGCTATATTTCAGAGGTTCATCAGTTCATTGGAAAGTATTTTGTCCCTCAGAGATCATAGCATTTGGTCTGTATACACAGTATAATAATTTCTGAAGTATGGTTGACAGTTATTCGTATGGCCTGTCATGAAAGGAAAGGGTTTGTGTCACAGCAATGCTTTTGTTTTGCATTGTTCTATCTGCAGCAAGACTCAACCTCTAATATCATGTAAATCTCTGGCAGTGAATGGCTGCATTTGCATGGGAACTTAAGGAAAGAATGATGAAGAGAGGTTTAGGAAGATGGAGATTATGACTTAAGGAGGGAGGGAGGGGGAGAGAGAGAGAGAGAGAGAGAGAGAGAGAGAGAGAGAGAGAGAGAGAGAGAGAGAGAGAGAGAGAGAGAGAGAGAGAGAGAGAGAGAGCACATAGGGAGAATGGGGAGTTGGACAAGGAGGCAGAGGAAGGAGTGGGTGGTGACAGTATGGGATCTCCAGGAGATATAAAATTTGGCATCCATTACGAATAGTCTGCATATTGTGTATCATGTGTATTTTAAGTGTAAGCTGAGACGTAATAATTTTCTCATTGTAGCAGTAAAGATGTCCTGTTTCCAGTATTGATTTTTAATTGTCTCAGCCTGAGAGTTTGATGCTGGTGATTGATTTTGCTGTTTTCGTGATATTATTATACTAGTCCCATCATTCATAGGTACCTTAGGCTGAGAATGATATGGCCAACCTGACCCTATTGCTGAAAATTTAGTAGTTAACCTTGCTATGGTGGTATCCAGACATGAAAATAATGTGGCAACTAGCATGATAAAATCAGATTGGAAAAGATACAACACTCAACAGAGAGAATAGAAATCTAAAACTAGTAAAAGAAAATGCTTGGGCAGCCTTAGCCACTCCACGTAGTGCTTGTACAATTCACTTAATGGCGGCTGCCCCATCTGCAGCTGGATCCCATGTCTGTGGAGCAATCAGCTCCAGTAGCTCAGACTGCTCCATTGTGATTATTAGAATGAAAGATGGTGCTCACAACATAAGGTTCTTTATCCATAAATGCTTAGCCTTGCACCCAGTGACTTGATTCATGTGCTGAGAGCAATGGGCTTTGAAGCAATCAATAGTGGAACAGCTGCACACTCCACAAGAAATCGTAGATTTTGTTCCAGGTGATCTTAACTGATATTCGTCACAAATGTTGGGAGTTATGTAAACAGATACCTGAACAGACTGAACAAAAATTTGCCACCACCTTAAAATAAATGGTATACGTATATATATATATATAATTATTCAAATAAAAAGCTATTTGTTGTTCATAAAGGCAATTCTAACACAACTGGATTGCTGTGAATTTTCAACACATCACACAGCAATAATCTAGGGAAGCACAATTTCTTGGGAGTGAAATGAACCAAGTCACTCCAGTCACTGGTTGATGCTGAATGGGACAGGTCCAGCCATCAGGGAACAGTGGTGTGGTTGAATCAATAGTCTTCCTGGACTGTTCATGTTGCCCTTTTGATTCCATTGATGAGAAGGAACTGAGTAAGCTGGATCAGAAATCAATACACTTTCAGTACTAGACCTTAACATGCTGCTCTGCACTTTCCATCCTGTCAAGGAAGTGTATGCTGTATTGTAATTTTCTCATGCCTGACCTGAGACCAATGTATTCATAGAACATGTTCATGTTTGCCAAGGATCATTTGTAGCTTTGCTTGGTCTGCACACCTTTAAGAAAAAAACAAAAACTTGTTTTAATGCAAGGAATGCCTCTTCTTCTAAATGCAAGGAATGCCTCTCCACCAATTTGATCAAACCAAATGAATAGCAAGGAGTTATTATTTATTTTAGAGGTCCATTGTACTTATGTTTCAGGCAAACCTTGGCTTTAGGTAACTGATTCTGTCAACGTGTCGTGTAAACTGATAGGTGTCTGCCATATATTCACACATGCCTGTGCGCGCACACACTCACACACACACACACACACACACACACACACACACACATCAGAGTTGGGCAAAATTGTTTGGACACTGTATCTTTCATAGTCAATATGCTTTGGAGTGAATGTTCTATGGATTGCATCATATATGAATCACCCTTCCAAGCTTAACTGGGGGGAAAGCATGTTGTCACCTCCTTTCTTTTTCCCCTTCTGGAGCAAATTAATGGCTGTGGGCTGTGTCATTCCCTAAGGAATGCTACCTGTTGCAACAAAGTTAGTGTTTATGAAATTTAAACCACATTTAAAAGCCATTTGCTGCTATTAATTTTCCCATGTGTCAGAGGTAGCCTCTGGGAATTAGAAACTAAGAAAGGCTTTAGGTTGTGGGACGTTTTGCTCTTGTTTGTCAGAGCAGCTAAGTGCACCGTCAGACTTGTCACCAATGCATGTTCACACAAGTTGTGACATGGATATATACATAATAGGTAATAATAGACACTGAATAAAACTACCGCAGTGATTGAAAAAACTACCAGAAAAAAAGGTTTAAAAAGTTGCACTTGTCAGGGTTATGAAAAGTGTTTATTTTATTCAACTATCAGTGTGCTGTCTTTTGAATTATACAGTTTGCAGGTCCACCACTTTTTTCTGTAATAACCACAATTTCATCATGTTGTACACACCAAAGACTCCATCTGCTGCATGATTGTTGACCAGTGAAAACCTTATCAACATTACTCCTCTTCCTACACAGTGGGGTTTATTATGTCTGGTACTATCTGCATAGCACCTCTTCTCCATCACGCCATGCACTGTGTTTTCAATTACAACTCCCTGTAGTTGGATGTTAGCAACAAAGCACTTGGATGACAATTTACAGCTCTGCTTTCCTCTTTGCAGGAATGCTGGCCTAGAGCTTGTCAGAGTAAGTAAAAATCGACACCTGTTTTAGCTACACAAGTTCAAGATGATTACAGATAACATTCACGAGTGTGTGTATGTGAACTCCTTTGTTGTTTATGCATGAGATGTGTAAGTTCTTTGTGTTCTGGTTCATTGCATTATTGTTGCTGTTGATGTTTCAATTTAGAAAACTCACAGTTAAACCGATGTCTCTTGCAATGTAAGAACTGACGGATGGCATAGATATATGCCATAAAGAGAAATCAAATGTTGTTTATTGTATTTAGTGGCACTTAGAGATAGGCAAGTCATACATTTCAGTAAATAGTTGCTTGTATTTAGGCTGTTGTAAGGAAACTATGGTGATTATGTCATGAAAATGGCTCTGTGTGTGTGTGCATGCACACGTGTTTATACTCATGCATGCATACATGTATGTGAGTGTGTATGTGTGGTCACACATTAGTGTGCATGTGTGCTTACGTGTACTTGCATCCATGGATGATGTAAGGAAAGAGAGGAAATCCCAGTAGGTCAGAGGTGGCAGTGACAGAGATGCTGAGTGCACATTCTTTGTCATGCAGTCAGGCAGGGAAGGTCAGGCAGAGTTTATCTCTACTCTCTTTCAGTCTTTGCGTGGGTGTCTTTTCAATATTGGAGACGCAGTAGATCCCTGCAGATCAGGCTGGTGGAGATACCAACTAACTAGAACCAGTTCTACAAGTACAAC